>JAQJVL010008743.1:0-18550 GCA_035578905.1 Stictocephala bisonia
ATATACAAATTTATTGGCCCCTCCCTCCCTCGCCCACAGCTAATATCATTGGTCATTGGCGAGGATGGCTCCTCAACTGGCGATCGAAGAGCTGCTGCGCCCAACTATGCAACTGCCTATGCAACTGTCTGTGGCATTGCTTGGTTCGTTATTATTTATTTAATATTAAAGAATAGCATTTTGCTATAAGAGATTGATGTTATTGTAGCGGTAATAATTAAGGAAATGTTTAAAAATATATGAAAATTAGAGAAAAACTTACCGGAGCTTCGCAGCTAGCCTTGAGAAAACGTCCATGAACAAGACTCTTAATTACAATAGTAATCTAACGAAAGATATGGTAAGAATATCGTATAATGTGCTAAAAGTAAAATATCAACTATAGTATATTTGACAATCAGAGTAATTAAATTTATTTTGAAGTGAAAGAAGGGGCCACATGTTAAACTATGCCCCGGGGCCACCAAAAGTCTCTGGGCGGCCCTGATTGTACTATAATTCTTTAATTAATACAAGTAGCTGTGATATTGATATCCTAATTTATGAATGTTCATGAATAAAATTTAATAATTCATAATACTGTCACACAGGGTATCTTGAATGTAAAATTATGATATTAGTAATTTCTAACTTTGTATACAAATAAAAACAATACAAATTATCTGAGATACTGACCAGTCCATAGTTCAGAGCGTGTGGTTCGAGCATCAGTGGACTTCCCTCTCCAATGACAGTTGTATATTCATGTTAAAAATAAAATATCTCGGATACGGTAACTAGGAAATACTTCCATGTGATTGGTAGATTTAGTTACCAGTATTTAATTAGAATAATCAAACCAGTTGATTTTGCCCATGTGACGTCAACAGTCTACTGCACAGTCTCGTTATGATACCTACCGTATTTTCTAATTACCGAGTTCTTGGATAGATCAAAATCAGCTGTTTTTTGTTTCCTTCTAAATGTATGTTTTCATTATTTAATGATTGTTTACATTTTTCTCGTGGCACGTAATCAAATTAGTTATTGTAAAATCACAATATTTAAACTCTAGTTTCTAATATAAACCAAATAAATTATGAATTAAAAAACATATGTCCAATGATTAAATAAAATGTATTTTATATTACTAAGTTTGAATTACACAAGCATCATCAAACAAACTATATAAACATAGCAGCCAACCTAAACAAGATCTTTAACAGACTACACAATAGACTTAGGAGAAGTATGGTGGGGGATATTCACTTTCTCGCTTCTACTACCTCTCCTACATGCCTATAACCATGGCTCGGTCTGTAATCATAATTTTCATGTTCTTAGTAACAAAATACAGTAACTAAGAATGGAATAAATGCACTATATTTTACTTAACAACTGTACTATTTTTATGAATTTACTGGGCCAATGTCCTTAATTTCTAAGCAAATAGCATTTAAAAAGGCCATTGTCCATTTAATTTTTTAAATTAAAAGTGTTAGTTGCACAAATTCTTATTACTATACTTTAGTACAAACACATAACCTAAACTAGTGAAAAAGGCACACAAATATCTTTTAATTTGCCCACATAACAAATGTTTTGAATAAAAATAGGAAAACTTTCTGCAAGCTGTAGTTGAAAAACAGATATTTGAACATTTACCTATTTAGCACCAAGCCACATATGATGTTCATGACAGTTTAGTGTGTGGTGAAAATGTAATTAGTGGTATTTATAAAATAGAATTTTGTTATTCATTATTAATAAATAAGAAAATCCTATATACTTATGTTTGAAAGATAAGCTTAAATGTATTCGAATAAATATAAGTATGAAAGAAAAGCGAATGCAGATCTGTCTGTGTCTAATTTGTCATTTATGCATTCCTTCTACAAAATTCATCCGATCTTCATGAAATTTTCGTCATAAAAAGTTATTTGTTGTTTCCCAGGGAAGGTTTTTAAAATTGTTTTATTCACATCCATCTGTAGGGCTTTGCCTCACTGGTCTTTGAGGTTTCAATGGTAATATAAATGTGTTAAATGATTTATCTAATTATTCATCAATTCTCAGCAAAACAAACAAAATGAAAACCTTTGTGAAAGCAATGAAATAAGGCGCTTAAAATAATAAATAGATACAACACAAGTGAAATTAGTGAACTACTGAAATTTTTCATGTTTATTATTATTTTACCTGATACAATTTACCTAGTGAAATGTGTGATAACATTTTGCAGTCCATGTCCAACAGAAATAATTGTTACGAGCGAGGGCAGCGAGTGTTAAACTTACTACCAACACTTCTTATGCCGCTATTAACCGGATTCACCGAGGCCGAAAGGCCAAAGTTACATGAGCGAGTAAAGAAATTGGACACGAAGGCTTGCAGGGGTGTCCCCTCGTCTAGTATATACTAATAACAAAGCCAGACAGAACAAATATTTAGTATTATTTTTATTCAAAAACTGTTTTTATCAAGCAATCATATGGTTTTAAAATCAAATGAAAATAGGCAAAAGAATCAACGTAAACAATCTATACTCTATAAAAGGCAAATACCATGACTCACTCATCGCTGTAACTAAAAAAGTACTAAGCCTTCGAGGGCTGTCATTTTGGTAGAGTAAAATGTTTTATGTTGTAGGTGTGCAATAAGAAGGGATTTTGAAAAATTCTTAGTAAATCGAAGATGGCCAGCCTTTTTATTGTCAACAATTTTAAATGCCAAAACAGCGTTTCTCTAATTGGACTGTAGCGACTAAATGAACGGTTCTACAGATGCCAAAGGGTGATAGAGCGAACCGGGCCAAGTAGTGAGGATGACAAGCAGTGTGTAATATGTACTCAAAAACATAATTTTTCAAACTTCAATACAATGGGCCCCAAACAATGGTAGTTGCCCCAAAGGATATCTAGAGCAGACATACATCTGAATTAGATACGTTACATTCAGATACTTCTGAATCCACTTGTTCAGAAGAGTGGCCAGTATGGTAGTCTTTAGGTTAACTTATAACTATGGACCATGGGAAGAACCTTGGTCCATGCTTCATCGTATATATATTTTTGTTCCACTGTATTAGTGACACCAACAGGCTTCCATAAAACTAAGCCAAAAGAATAAGATTTTGCCAAATATTATTATTTCATTATTATTGCTTTTAGTTTAATCTACTTAAATGTGAAGATAACTACACAGAATATCATAAACAAAAATACATTAGTTTGATCCTATTCATTCAACAGTATTAGCAAATATTTAAATCATAAAATAAAAAAAATGGTAAGTTTAGTACATAATATGGATTGAGTCTAAAGCCTTGATTTTTGTTGTTTTTGTACAAAATCAATGCTATAAGATCATAGTTTACAGCCAGAACAGTTCAAATGTTATGTTCCAATTTTTATTTATTTAACATATGACTTTTTCTATTATAACTGTCAATAGTGTGAATTTAAATAACCGTAACAGTTTTACAAGTAAAATAGCATTATTAAGTTTTTTCTGTTAACATGAAAAATCAATATCCAATTGGAAAGATTAAGTTGTACTGATAGTAAAATCATTATTATATGAAACTGTGTTTAAAAATAGGATTTAGGGAGAGCTTGAATTGTTATGGGAAACAACAGAAAATGTTGCTGGGAATCTGAAATCAACAATAAGAAAAAAGTTTCAATCAACTTTTGATAAGGTGGACAAAAATTGAGACTGAGAAATATACAGAAGAAGGAAATGCAACTTGCTGATCAATATGATCCTCACGCAGAGAGAAACATCAAGACACCTATTTCAGACTTAGACGTATCCATTCATCTAATAAAAGGAAGTGTTGGAGCAGGTATTTTGGCCATGCCAAAAGCCTTTCAGGATGATGCAGGACTTATACCTGGCACTATAGGAACTGCTTTGATTGGAATTCTCTGTGTTTCTCATTTGCCACACTGGTCAAAACGCAATACATCCCAGTGCAAGAGACTGAAAGTCCCTTACCTCATATATTCTTTTTCTTTTAAGGTTGCCCTAAAAAACGGCCCCTAAAATGTTTTACGTCCTCTTGCCTTTATGGGTCCAGTAGTGGTAGACTTCTTTCTTGTGTTGTTTCAACTAGGTTGTTTGTACAGCTTATGTCATTTTTTATAGCAGAATCAAATCAAAGTGTGATTGGAGCCTCATTTTGTACAAGATGTGGATTTAAAGATCTATTTGGTAGCTTTATTTCTTCCAGTATTGTTTAATCAAACTTCATCCGCAACCTCAGGCTTCTTTCACCAGTTTCACTCATTGCGAATTTCCCTAGTTATTATAGCATTCTCTTGCTGCTTTTACTATATCTTTTTTGTAGGACCATGGAAGGTAGAGAATGCAAATATAGTTTCTCCTGTGAAGACATGGCCATTGTTCATTGGTATAGCTTTGTTTTCAATTCATGCAATTGGTGTCTTTATTTCATTAGAGTACAATATGAAGAAGTCCTGGACATTTGTTTGGGAACAAGGGTATTTTCACATGGTCCATGGGGTAATAGTAATTGTTCTATGCATTTGTAGGCTTCATAGGATATGTTAAATATGGAAATGAAGTGAAAGGCACCATAGTGGTCTACACTTCCCCAGAACGAGTGGCTTTCAGTATCGATTTGGGGGTGTCTATGCCATCTGTATTTATGGAACATACCCACTTCAGATGTACGTTGCTCTAGAGATCCTTTGGGTTAACTACATCGGGACGTTATTTGAAGATTCCAAAATGGAATGTTGTTTTGAGTACATATTACGCACTGCTGCTGTCACCTTCACTTTTATCATTTGCTATCCTCATCCCTTATATAGACCTTGTCATCTCGCTGGTAGGTACAGTTACTCTATCCGTCCTCGCTATCAGCTTTCCCTTCCTTATCGAACTGTGTACCCTCTATCCTGACCAACTGAGCTGGCCCTACCTTTTTCAAAGATCTGCTTTTCATAGTTTTAGGCCTATTCATTCTTGTAGTTGGCACATATGTTTCTTTTTACTCTTTGACTTTCAGGAGTGATTTTTAAGTTTATTAATAACCATATTTTAGTTAAAAACATAAAATAATATTTTAACATTTTAGTTATGTTTATGTTGTAGTTATGGTTATTTTATATATTGAAATGATTTTGAAAGTTTTATAATGTAAATAATCATGCTTAGACGAACAATCTCGTATTATTAGCAGGATATAAGAAAGCCCACGTAATCTAATAAGCAGAAGGGTTCTACTATAAGAGATTTGCTACTCAATAAAGTAATTATATTTTATTTTATAAATTTAAAAATGCTTACTTCAGCTTTAAAAGCCAATTGCTATACAGCATTGATTCTCTAAAAATTAATATAACATGCAAATAATACTATCTATAGACACAGGTACAGTGAAACATTCATTAAATTAATTCACACAATAAACTAAAAGTCTTACTTTAAATTTTCTTGCTGCCTAACTAACCAGACATTACTAATAAATAATATGTAACTAATAATAAAAAACATAATAACTAGGAAAAAAAATTAAATATAAATATATGAAATAAGCAAAATATTTTTAAATATAACTAATCAAAATAAAACATTACCTTATAGATTACTTACTCTGGAGTTAAAGAAAGAGAACCAAGTAAAATTAAAGGGCATATAAAAATAGACATTAAAAAAATAAAAAATGAGAATTCATCCAAAGGACATGAGATCAAAATTTAGGCACACCAACATTAGGACATATAAAATTAATTCCCTCTCCTAGAATTGTAAAATGGCTAAATATTGTTTGTGACAAACAGACATACGTTTGATTTGCTATTTGACAGACCTTCCTGCCCACCCATCACTTAATAAAGTGGGCTAAATATTGTTGTGACAAAGACATACGTTTGATTTGCTATTTGACAGACCTTCCTGCCCACCCATCACTTAATAAAGTGGGCTAAATATGTGTTGTGACAAACAGACATACGTTTGATTTGCTATTTGACAGACCTTCCTGCCCACCCATCACGTAATAAAGTGGGCTAAATATTGTTGTGACAAACAGACATACGTTTGATTTGCTATTTGACAGACCTTCCTGCCCACCCATCACTTAATAAAGTGGGTGTGATAATAAATTGAATGTACGAAGTATGTCTTGCAGTTTAAGTGTTCAATTTTTTTACTTTTCTCGGCAATAACTTTTTGGGCGGTAACTTTTAAACCAATTTTGTGTTTTACCTAAAAAAACCACATTATATAATTTATCCAACAGAACATCATGATTCACATAATATTTATAGCATCTTTATAACTAAAAATAAACCACTAATTTTGTATCCACAATATTTGTAACTCTAATCTTAAACATAGCAATGCAGTCTTTGTAACTAACTATACATGATCGAAAACTAAATTGAGTTTTGCTAAAGAAATGTGTTTTTATCAAAAAGTTAGGCAGTCTTTTTCATTGCTTTCTCGAACATCTAAAAAAAATGTTTAACTATTGTGTAGTAATTATTATAGTCTTGCTTTGATCCATAAAAAAAAATAAAAAAAATAAAAAAAAAATAAGAATCACTATTGTTGTCTTTAATGCAGCAGAGTCCTGCATTAAAGACAACATGCCTCCTGTTTTTTTAGACATACTTAAATCCCTATATATATACTATAAAGTTAAAAATTAGGGCTACTTACGCATTTTTAGGATGTAATAAAATTCAAACTGAATACCCTTTAATATTTATATTATTTCACACAACATGTTTCAACTTAGTAGTCATATTATATATACATAATATCACACATATATAATATGTGAAGCAGTTTTTTGTCAACGATATTTCTGCCTCTGTTAGTAATTGTGCATTAAGATCTTAATTCTTCAATATTTTCCCTAAGTGGCCTACAAGCCCTCAAAGTACGTTTTCGTCCATAAGAATAACACGGGAAAGATTTAAATGAGTTTAAAAGCAACAGCTCTTCAAAGTGTAAAATAATGATTTCAGCTGTTGGAATGCAAACAATGGTGTTTGTATAATATTGAAGAGGTTTAATCCTAATGTTAACCCAGGGAAGGATGTAAGCATGTTTTTATTCACATCCGATTGAAGGGCTCAATTCTACTGGTTCTCATTTAAAAAACAAATAATATGAACACTTTTGAAATAGGCTAAGTAATATTATCAGGTGTTTAATCTATTAAAATGGGAAAGGTAATTGCAATAAAATGTGCGAGGCGAACCTGAAAACAAAAATACAATCGTGCTTTTCCGTATAATACACAAAATGTAACATACTATTATTAATAGTCCAAACAGAGCCCAGGTGTAAATGAAAGCCTTGACCGGCTTAGGCCACGGGTGCAGGGTGTGTCCACTAGTTTACTCCCTATCGGCGCCCAAATATTATGATCTTGCTGCCGTAACATTGTCCCCCAACACCCGCCTTTACTGACATCACTCCCCACCCGCCCCCGACTCCTGGGGTATATAGGCAGAGCCCGCGTATACCATACAACTTAAACTCATCACCCTACCTCTGCCCCTCCCTAATGGGCCATATGTAAAGTTGGAGAACCACCACATTCCCCTTCCATTATCCCTGATGAACACAACCATACAAGTGTATTTTATTAATATAATTATTTATTTTTTATTAAAATACATGCCTACTATAACTTCTCTCTTACATGATCTGCAGTTGCAATCTATTGTTTATTAATACAATTTGCGACCTATAAATTATAATTAATTAGAAAGTAATCACCTTCAAATACAAATTTTTGGATAATTTTAAATTTCTTATATATACTACTATTTTGCTAGTGGACCCCCCGTGCTGGCTCGCCGCAAATCCACTTCGATCATGTGTAATTTAGTGTGTGGGGGGGGGGGGGTGCCGGTTAGTATCTTATTAATATCCTTTGTCAAATCCCCTCACTACACTCCCTCTATCCCCCCACCTACGACCCCTCCTCCAACCCGCTAAAACAAAACCACACCACTTAATCCCAGACCCACAGCCCCCCCCGCTACCCACCCCACACCATTCAACCCAACAAACCAACCCAACCCAACCCCAACTAAAATACCCCTGGACTAGAAACCCCCGAGTAATCGACCCCCCCCCCCCCCCCCCACCAAAACCCCCCCACCAACCTCCTACCATCCCCGCCCCCCAATGTTCCAGATCGACCCCCCATAAGCGTAAACCCCAAACACCCCCCTACCCTCGAAGAGCCCCCATGATTCACATCTTCAACCCTCGTACACCACGGGCCTGCAGGGACCGAAGGGGGGGCGGTGGTTGGAGTGGGTGAGTGTGACCACCATCAGGCGCAAACGGTGATAAGGTACATCTCGGATAGTACTAAATCAAGACAAACACCTCAACCTCCCCAATACGGGACATGGGGTACAGCCAGCATTCCTATATATTCCCCTACCAACTCTTTGCCTAAACCCAACCGCAACACGACGAAGCCCCATGTAATATCTTTAACACGAGATAGGCTAACACCAAATGCAGTGAGCCCCAACCCAAGCTTGGGCAGGGTGGGGAACCCCTCTTTAATTTTCGCAGAGCCATACCTCACATGAGTTTAAAGCGCAATTCCTGAGAAACCAACCCCCCAGTTATATATATATATCATCCAAAAAGGCTTCCACAAACAACTAGCCAGAAACGATACATTGTGAGAGAGGGATATATAAGCTCTGCTAAGTGTGCACAAAACAACGATATACCGTTTGTACGGGTTAGGCCCCAAGACCGCAGGGGGACACTTTGTCGATCAGATCAACACCTATCCTGATCAACAAAAGCCTCATAATCCAATTTCACAAGGTGCCTTCAATTTTGAACCCGCGGTTACATTTTACGGGGTGGTCAAGGTGAACCCCTCCGCCTCATTTACTCTTACAACAATCACAAACAAAACCCAGAACACTGTGTGTACCTATTCACGGCTTGCTGTGAACCTAACCTATCAAACCCATAACTAAGAGGGGTTATAAAACACGTGTCCTGTGGGGGCAATCCCAAGAGATTTAACGCATTTAGAGGTCAGGGCAGTGTTAGGATAAAAACAACTGCAACCATGAAAACAAAAATATAATAATACACATGGTATAATAGATGACGGAGAGCATATTAAACGTGAAGGGGATATATTGTAAATGTAAACCAAAAGACAGCACGACAACATAAATTGTGGAAAAAACTGGTGTTCAGATTGCGGGGAATTCAACGGTGTGAAATACGACCGCCCAATCATGGGTGTGTCACAAGTACCATTGTGGGCTGTGGGGGGGGGGGGGGGGGGGGGGATGTAGCGTACCCAAAACAGACAACGGTTACCGGACCTAAATACTACCCAAGATATAGTACGACCGTATAAAGAAAAGCAGCCACTAAAAGATGGAGGGGGGGGCGAGTGTTTTAAATCATGATCGTGGGTCTACAAATGGGAGAGTTGTACGTGATCTGATCCACCGAAAGAACTAAATACAGACTGTCATAAAGCTCGAGTGCTCTACTAACAAAGAGTTGTATGATGTACTTGAAGATCTGAAGCTACCTGAAAAGTCAATTACAAACAATATGTAGGACGTAACCGCGTGAGTAGAGCGTGCGTGAGCCGTTTTCTAAAAAATATCTAGAAGAGAGTTTACGAGATCTCTGTATAAAGAAGGAGAGTTGTTGCGAGTATGTTCTTAATCAATTCAGGTAACCGAAGTTCCTCTATCACATTCTGTTGAACCCAACGCATGAGGAGACTCACATGGGTACCTATGTAACATGATTTACAATATTTGGGGAAGGAATAGTCCATGATCATCTAACCAGTTGGAAGGAGAGTGTAATTTTGCCGGCTGCTCACAGATATCAAGGTTGACAGGAGATTTGTGACGTCTCTTAGCGGTGACGTCAAAAGACGTCATGGGACGTGGTTATAAGCACAGGGATAATTTGTGTCAAGGGCATTTGTGTGTTTTTTTTGAAAAAGGCTTCTTGGACAAACGTCTGTTCTGTCCAAAAGCCTTTTCTTTTACTTTATTAAAATATTACAAATTTTTACAATAATGTACATCGACAGACTAAACCTACAGTAACAAACTACTTAGTGCTGGGCTCAGATTTGGGGATTGTTTTCGCCTGGGTCTGAGTCGTTCGTTGTGTAAACATCAACCCTGAAGTCCGCTGGAGACTTGCAACTTTCTTCACGTCCCCATCATCTGCCTCAGTTACTAGCATTGTACAACTCCTCCCCACACTCGTCAGCTCCGATGCGGTTCTAGTATTACTTAAGGAAGTCGGCTTCGCGACTGTAACACATCGCTACAAATGCAATAAATAGGCCCGAAAGTTGCCTCAGGTTCGACACATGCAGTGATGAAATGTGACGCGTACTTTGTAACTTTGGATTCGTACAATTCATTCGAAACTAGTACTCTCAATACTCTGCGCCTATGCACCCATACGTCTCAACTTTTTCCAGCGGCCTCAGAACTCCAAGAAGATTTTGCCAACCTTACGTTAAGCAACACCAAGCTCCATATTTGTTTCATATGTTACTGTGATTGCTTCGACTGCTGGCGTGCAAGTCATGTAGAAAAGCAGCGAACTAGTAATATATAAGAGTGAAAATTCATGTGTGGTAACATCTGTTGGTGGGGGGGTTCATGAATCCTCCTAGCGTGTAAACTTTGTCTAAAGTCTAAAATCCCCGTCATATAACTATAAATGCTTCAACATCAGTTCCTTAAAAACGCGCGATTTCGATCCAAACTTAATTTAAAACCTTCATTTTACACTACTCACTAACAGAAATCTACGAGTACATACAGAGCATAAGTTGAAACATAATGTAAAGGTAAAACCTAAAAAGTTCACCAAGTTTTTCCTAACGATGTTACCGAACCCTTTTAATACACCTACTGTTATAGAACGATGGTTATAAATATATAGCAATATGATAGTGCTAACAAATACTACAACTTTTAAACTTAACACGGGTTTTGGATTCAACTTGGTTCTTAACCCTCATATTTACACAACTCACAGAACAACAAGTTTAAATAAAGCCTAAAGATGATACGTAAATGTAAAAAAACACCAAAAGGCAAAAACCTAAATAATCACAACATTTTTCCCCGAACGGTGTTGTAATAGAGAACCCTTTATTACACCTACTGTTAAGACCTATGGGTAAATATAGGGAAAATGATAGTACTAAACCAAGTAACGACAACTTTAAACTGAACATAGACAGCACAATTTTATTCAAAGATAAAGTTTCAGAGCATAAACAAATACGAAGCATCACCTTAATTAGTATTATTGCATAGTGTAAAAACAATCACGCTCTGAACATCATTAACCGAGCATATTCAACTCAGGATAATTTTTGTGGGTCTAGGCCATTGGTATAGTTTTGAAAAGGCTTCTTGGACAGAACGACTGCTCTTCCAAGAAGCCTTTTTCTTTTTACTTTATTTAAAATATTACAAATTTTAACAATACTGTACTTCTTACAGACTAAACCTAAGTTAACACAACTTAGTGCTGGCTCAGGATCTGGGTGATGTGTTATCCTTAGTCTGAGTCGTCCTTTTGAGTACATCAACCCCCGAATCCGCTGTAGAAGCTTGCCAACGACTGTCACTCCCGCCCATCACCTGGCCTCAGTACTAAGCATTAACAAACTCCTCCCCACACCTCAGCTCCGATGCGGTCTAGTAAACTAAGGAAGTCGTCTTGACGATATAACAACATCGCTACAAATGCATACAATAGTTCCCGAAAGTCGTCTCAGGTATCGAACCTGCATGCAGTGATGAAATGTGACCATAGCGTGTAATCTCTGTGTCTATACATTTCATCCGGAATTTTTGTACTTTTTCAATACTCGTAGCAATCTCTCCCATACGATCCAACAGCTCCAACGCAGCAAGAGTCCCCCAGAGAAGACTTTGGCAAACCATAGCTCCAGCACAACCAACTCAATATTTGTATTCATTGCTGGCGTAGATGTGCTGCTTGCTAGTTTTGGTGTGCGAGTGATGGTGGAACAGCGAACGCACCTCAATATGATAAGGACAAAAATGGAGAGGTGTAATGATAGAAAATTCAAAAATCCTCCTGTCAAAAAGACTATAAAAGGCCCCTCTGCTCCAGTCTTAACTGTGGCTACCCAACCCAACCTCCATTACTTGCATAGGCAAATCATTTCCTGTTGCGTGATAGTCCTCAATTTAAATCTCTTGTATCTCGTACACTAATTAGTTGTAAGAAACTAAACAATTTGGTGCTGAACATTTTCCCAAACCTTGGGTATCCATAGTTTTATCAAGAGTTAAGAAATACGCTCTCTTGCGAAAACTGAGATAATACTCACAAGAAATTGGATTAAACAAACCTTCATTTTACACTGAAAAGTTTGGGAGAGGGGGGGGTCCCTGTGACGGATGCATATAAATTAGATATATGTTTATAAGATAGTGCATGAGTATACTGATTCGCCACACATTGAACGCTAAATCGCTCGGTATAATGGTAAGTGGTGGGGGGGGGGGGAACAGATAAGTCCTGAGATTTTATTTATGAAATATTGTACTAATGGTTAGATAGTTCATCAATAATTAAATTTGAACGAAATCGGTTGATTAATAACGAAACTAGAGGTGACGAAAACTAAACCTATAGTAATCCTAAAAAGTGTTGCTTACTACCACAAGATGCTTACGTCCCTCGCTATGGCTATGTGTAGCTATGTAAAAGACCGCCGAGTAATTTAGAACGATTCCTGATAATGTTATGAAAACCGTATAGAATTTCAAATTTTCAAAGTTTAATTGGCTATCGGATTAACTCGTTTGGGTGCAGCTGGGGAGCAGATAGTTTTGGCCGAATTTTTTAAAATTCAAATGAAAAGCAATAAGGATATTAGTCAGGCAAGCAACCATTCCGATCTCATTGCAGACCTTTTTTATATTTCTGGTAAAGATAAAATTTTTTTTTTTCTACACACTTTTCCAAGTCTTATATATTTTTTGAAATGTGTAAATATTTTGTTAAAAACCACCGTAATAAATTTAAAAAAAAAGCCTTTAAATTTTAAAATCATAATACGAGGCAGAAAGTTCTGATCGACGTCAAATCAAGTAATGATCTTAACTAACCAATCACAAGAATTCAGTATTTTCCCCTTCCAGTTACTGTTGCGTTACTTAAAAGAAGTTGCAGATTGTAAAACAGTGGTTCATATCGTTTGAGATTGGCTCCCCGACCCGACAATAGTGTTTTGCAGACAAAGGGGTAACATATTCCTCATAATCATACAATAATGAAGAGACGAGTGACGACGTCCCTATGGATTTCACATCGTTGAATAGCTCAACAACATCGTTTCCAAGATGAAGAAAGTCCCTATCTAATACCCCTCCACCACCGTCAAACAGCCAGGCGGGCTAACACCTGTGAGTGAAACGTCGGGAACATTGGGACAACTCCAATTACAACAACAACCTCGTGCAGCTTTGTCACCCATCCATCATCACCTCACTCCATACATCACCCCGCCAACACCGACAACCTCCCTCAAAGTCAACATATATTGAAAGGGGTCGATACAAACTTTCTGGCAGGAGGCTGAAGTATCGTTGAGAAGAGGCTATAATTGAGTGGTGCTGCGGGTGGGGGATAGGCAGCGAAGATAGTAACGATGAAGACTAAAGTTGTACATTGTAAAAATAAAATTAATCAAAAATAAAAAGAAAAAAAAAAACCTTGTACAGAATAATTTGAAAGAACTGTTCTGTGCAAGAAGGTTTTTTAAAAACACTCCCTCTTGACCTGAAACCCGTGACGACATCATCCATCGCTAGAATACCTTTTACTTATTAAAAACTTATTAATTGCGATGAATTATAAAGTCAAAAGATAAAGTTCAAGTAATTTGAAACGAAGCGAAATCGTTGGGCCAAATTATCAAAACATTCTGTACTACAACAAAGGATATAATCTATATTTATAAAAGAGGAATGTTTGTATATATATATATGTTTGAAGTTTAATGGAGATATATTTGCCGCTGCCAAACCATCCAACCGATATCGGCCATGAAACTTTTAGGATGTTGTCCTGTATACTACCCACTTCCCGAGATGGTTTTCTGGGAAGGTTGATGCAGAAACCGTACCACAGTCCCGCCCCACGGGCTCCTAAAGAAAAGATCCCATGTTATTTCAAATGCGAGAATCTCTGAATTGGTTTACAAAAAACATATGACTGTGTGGTTTAATGTAGTTTCACATGCCATAAAAGCAAGCATTGAAGTTCTCACAACAACAAAGTACTGTATATGTTTTATTTATTGTAGTTTCTCGCTACTACATTTCACCTTGATAGTGTGCACACAACTACGAATACTACTTTTACTTGATCAGTTTGTGAGGTGTAATTTGGGGGTTAACACGAACGACCTTTTTTTTCTTACGGAAATTAAAGACTATGTGGTGAACACGTGAAAATAAAAAAAATAAATAATGTATCTTTGGTTTTTGCAGTTTACTTTTAATGACCATGACCTCCTAAAAAATAAATCTAATATTGGTAGAAAGAAGCAAAAATGCTCGAATTCTTTCCCAGCAATTAGGTTACTAAATCAATACTCAATATTATGACAACAGGACGTAAGTGGTGGGTACAGCTAGTTTGTATATAATTAATCAATATCATTGCAAACTTAGAAAAAAACTAGTGTTTAGCAGCATTCAAAACATAGCAGCAAACATATGCAGCTACAGAAAGACATTAAAGGAAGAAGAGAAACATGAAACTAACCAGAAAGACCACAACAAGGAAGAAAAACCATTTTTCCTGAAAGGAGAAAACTAATAATATACACACTAATATGTGGACATAGGGTGGAATATATTTTTTCTTAATAATACGAATTAAACTCTTTTGTAAACTTACTTCCCATCTTCTTGAAGTTTCTAAAAAGAACATAAATAATACAAGCAACGCGTCGCCAAAGTGGATATCACCGCCGTGAAAATAAACGAAACAAGATGCGTTGCATAGAAAATGTATAATGGGCAATATGGTGAGGGTAGACCTAGATGAAGATAGTGCATTTGTAAATCCTATGTGTATTAATAATGAAACTAGAGGTAACAAAACCATAGTAAGAACTTAAAAAGTGTGCTTACTCAAGCTTACTATCCCTCCTATGTATGATAAGCTACGTCCTCTCCTATGTATCAGTAAGCTACGTAAAAGACCCGGGGGAATAGTAAGCAAATGTTGAATTCAAAAAGGCTAACACAGAGCACAATCTTATTCAAAGATAGGTTTTGCAGAGCGTAAACAATACGATCATCCTTTGGGGTGGGGGGGGGGGGGGGGGGGGGGTGAGGGGGGGGTGGCGGTGGGGGGGGGGGGGGGTGGGGGGGGGGGGGGTGGGTGGGGGGGGGGGGGGGGGGGGGGGGGGGGGGGGGGGGGGGGGGGAAGGGGGGGGAGGGGGGGGGGGGGGGGGGTTGGTCTGATGGACACAGCTTTGTCCGACACCAACTCCTGTGAGGGGTTCGCCGCTTCACAACGCTCCCCACCCTACAAGCCTGTACACAGGACAAGTAAAAGTAATAAAAAATAGTAAACACACGTCTTCAAGCTCGCCAACCGGAGCAGGTCAATGGCGCTGACGGCACTCCATCCACTCGGCCCCTTAGAAGCAGGTCATTAGCGCTCCAGCCACCTCGCCCCTCAGATAGCCCCAGCAAGTCTCCGACCTCTTCAAGCAGCTTGGTCAAAGACAGCAGCCTACTCCGGAACACCAGTCCTGCTTACTTTTCTTTCAGGACTCTTCCCTCTTCCTTTACTGTTATGTAGTGCATGCAAGAAAGATGCTTGATCTTTCTTCCTTTACTGTTAGGTATCTAGTGCATCAAGCTAATTTATATTATTACACACACACACACACACACACACACACACCACACATCACACACATCTCACACACCACACACACCACACACACACACACACACAACACACACAAACACAAATAAAACCGCAACCTACCATAAAGATACTGGAGCAAGTTCGGGTTCAAAATCCAGCTTTTACGATAAAAGCTGTCGTATTTGTTACTAGAACCCATTTTTTTTAGACTTAAACCGTAGTTGTATCATAGTAGATGTACAAAGGTTTTAGGAATCGTGAGTAGTTGATCTTAGGCCAATGATCTCTTAGAACAAAATGATCCTTCATAGATGCTAGTTTGTATTTACTTGTTCCTGATTGGACCTCAACCTCAACAAACCAATCATACAGCAAAGCCAACGCCCTGCCCCACTGAATAAAAAACTAGGATCGGCAGCCTGCAGGAATCATTTGCTTACCCCACGACTACCATAAGCACCAAGCATCTACCTACATAAAACCACAACAAACACTCATCCCTGTCTTCTTCTATGGATCCCAGCGAGAGAAAGCCAACCCTAAGCCACTCACACGTCTGGGAAGACCCGTCCGCAGAGGTCTAATCCTCAAGCGGCTCTAGAGGCGTCCGACATAGACTTCAAAAACCTGGGAAATGCCGCAAGGCAAGCTTTTCCTACTAAATTCTGTCTACCTCAACGAGACTTTTTGCCTGGCCTCCATCGCGACAATATTATTGCCTTCGCCCTCGACTATACAACTGCCCGCTACTTCCCTACTACCCACCGCTGCATCTCTTCACAATACCACTACCTTCGACTACTGAGTACTAACAGCCCGCCCACCCTCTAAACCGAGACCCGCTGCATCTCCCCACAATAAAACTGCCTCCGCCTTCGAAGACTACTACCCACCCTCATACCCAGCCCACTTCATTCTTTTTTGTCTTCGCATGCCTCTTCTGTCTCCGCTACCCTCCCACTCCGCCTTCGAGGAAACTGAAGCATTCAAGCGTGCCAGAAGGCGAGCAGAGCTTCCAGACCTCCTTGCACGCACCTGTTCCTTGCGCGGGGGGCAAGAAAGGTGAGAGATGCGGAAAGCCAAGCACTCTTGGAGGAGTATTGTGTGCCAAACACAAGCCGAAGCGAACGGCTCCTCAAGCAGCAACGGCGACTCCCATCAAGGCGACTCCCCTCAAGCGGCTGCGAATAAACCGGCTTAAATCCGGGAAACGCTATTTCTATGTCCAGCGTATTTCAGATCGCGAAGTAGCCGTGGAATGTGGTGGGTAAACGCTACAAACTAAAAGTTACCCTCGCGGACTGATAAACCCTGAACATCCAAATAAGCGACACTATATTATTCGCAACAGCTTGGGGACATCAGAGTGGAGACTTGCTCCCTCTAACACCCTACTTCCTTAAATCCTCTTTCCATTCTATCAAACGGTCCTTTTCAGGACCCAAACGGCCCTTTTCAGGGCCTAAAATTTTTTAAATGATTGATGACCTTGACCTACTTACAAACAATGACAATGACAGTCTAACATTTATTAGAAGATGCATGCTCGCTGTCCCCCCCCCCCCTTATTAGTTACACACTAGTTATTCCAAGAGAGTTTGCAGAGCTATTGGCCAAGTATACAGAAGTGTATGCTATGGTTGAGTATTCATGTACCACCGTACATGGTGTAGAGTGCCGTTATAGCAGCAAATTGACTAAAACATTGCTCCCCTTGTGGTCTATATCGTACACTAGAGGGTTTGACTTTCTAGCTGACAAAACAATTTATGTAAAACCTTAAATTGTTTGCCCCTCCGCCTCCTTTTTTTTTTTTTTTTTTTTTTTTAGGAAAATGTTGTCAAAATATAATCATTTGTAGTACGATTTCCGCTTCGTTTAAATGACCTTGAACTTTATCTTTTTACTTTATAATTCATCGCAATTAATAAGTTTTATAAGTAAAAGGATCTAGCGATGGATGATGTGTGTGATATGGGGAATATTTCTCCTTTTGTTGCAAAACACATTGTCGGTGGGAGCCATCTCAACTCCTTAAGTAACGCAACAGTAAATGGAAGGGGAAATACTGAATTCTGTGATTGGTTAGTTAAGATACATTACTTGATTGTGACGTCATCAGAAATTCTTGCCTCGTATTATGATTTTAAATTATAAGGCTTTTTTAAATTTATTACGGTTTTTAACAAAATATTTACACATTTCAAAAATATATAAGCTTGGAAGTGTTAGAATTTTACCAGAAATAAAAAAGGTCTGCAATGAGATCTGAATGGTTGCCTGAATAATATCCTTATTGCTTTCTTTTGAATTTAAAAAATTCGGCCAAAACTATCTGCTCCCATGCTGCACCAAACGAGTAATCCATAGCCAATTAAACTTTGAAAATTTGAAAAATATACGGTTTTCATAACATTATCAGAAACGCTTCTATTACTCGGGTCTTTTACATAGCTTACTCATACATAGGAGGACGTAAGCTTGAGTAAGCACACTTTTTAAGATTACTATAGTTTCGTCACCTCTAGTTTCGTTATTAATCAACCGATTTCGTTCAAATTTAATACATATGCACTATCAAAACCCTAGTACAATTTTCATAAAT
>JAQJVL010008744.1:0-18559 GCA_035578905.1 Stictocephala bisonia
TGAACTTGTTGTGTTCTCTGTTAGCTATTAATTGACTTTCACTGGATGATATTACTTTAAGTATTATTGTTGTTGTTGTTGTTGTTGTTAAGTTGTTTCTGTTATTGAGTGTTTTTTACAGTTGTATGCACACTCACATTCCTGGCTTGTTATTATTGATCGCTTACTATTTTTATTTATTCCTTTTATGTTTATTATTGTTTCTATATATGTATGCCAATATTATTGTATACAATCTATTAAAAATGTTATAATGGTGTATTGCCGTAAACAAATAAATTAACAAGGAAATAACATGTCAGTCTATTAATCCAAGAGTTTTCGTTGACATTTATTTTTTATGGAATTAAACTGATAATTTTTTATACAAAATAAAAACAATGCTCTATAAAATGTGTTATGCTTTTTACTGACCATTCACAACTTAAATCTTGTTTTCTTTAATGTTCGTTTGTTTTTTTTTTCTTGTATAGATTAAAAAGAAAAACAGTACTTTGCCAAATTTTCATTCGTGACCTTGCTAAAATCCTTTACACTCTTGGGAATATAAGATGAGCAGTATTTGACTTTACCTATCGAATGGCTTATATATTAAAACTGATTATATAAAACCTCTATTGTTTTGTGTATTTTAACGTGCCGATACAACCCGAATAAAAACAAATAGTTAAAAATACATTTATGTACGTTACATTTTTATTTTCAACGACCAAAATGAAAAATAATTGTATAATAGGATTCGGTTAAGTTACTTAAAGTAATTCGTACGTTGACTGTTGTGAAGTTAGTCAACGATCGTTTGTGCGTAGAATGGGTGGCAGAGTGGAAAAGTATTAAACTCTGGTTAGAAGTGTAGCCCCTGACTATACGACGTACGAGAGATGTCATTTGAACCGAACGTGATAGGTTTTTAATACGCCAAGTACTCCCGACAAAGTGACAACGTAAAGGAAATAATAAATTACTCCCAACAAAGTGCCAATCTAAAGTAATTAATTAGCTACAACCGACGAAAGTGGTAGTCAAAACAAAATAAAATGACTGTGAACAAAAGTGGCAATCTAAAAGAAACAAACGATTTCTCCCGACAAAGTGGCAATTTAAACAAAATAATACATTACTATCGACGAAAGTGGCAATCTAGAGGAAATAATCTTAGAAGCAGGGATTGTTTTCTTTAAATTTGATTGTACGATACGATGAACGTTAGATACGTATAAAATTGTATCAAGATAATAATTCTTTGCCTGACATTTTATCGAAAGTTCTCAAGAAATTTTCTTTATACGAAAGTATAATATAAATATATTTTTAAATTTGTAAGCCTTTGTTGCTAAATTATAAATATTTTTATTCTTAAGTAAGAACACTTTGACGTCAGTTAACCTATTTATTCCAGCTGATAGCCGAAAAATTATTTCCGGCTTATAATCAATCTAGGATGAGGTTTTTAGCGTTCTTGCCTTGGGATAGGTTAAATGGTAACTTGTGGTATTTGCAATTGCTTCCTCAGTAATCAAAAAGGTCCTTGGGGTTAAACTTAGCTTGTCGTAAAGATGTCCGCCAACGAAGATTGCAGAGCTCATAATTACTTCAGAATTATAATTAACGACTCTTCTAGAATTCTTAAAGTTTGTAAATTAAATGACTACTCTTTGAGATCTTTTAATTTGTTAACTAAATCTCTTTATAATATTTGTTTGCAAATACTTTCAAGAATAATGAATAACAAACTAACTTCCCTAATTATAGTTGCCAAACAAAGAAAGAATAATTAATACTTTTTTTAATAAAATCAAGATTAAGATACTTTATCTTCCGAACATGTTCAGTATAAATGACGTTTTAAAATTTTAGTAGAGTCTTTTAAAACGTTTGATTTAGTTTCCAAATCTAATATTGACGAAAGTCCAAATTGTTAGCAAAAATGTACAACAAAATGTGGGATTGTTCCTATAGCGCTAATCATTAGTACAATCACATTAATATCTGTAGGCTTATACTTGTTATAATATTCCTCAAGGTTTTGAAAAAGTTATATTTTTATTCGTTTATTTCTTATATTATGACTGTTTTCAAAACGCATGGAAGAGTCTATTATTGTTTTTGTGTTTGTAATTTCATTAATTAATAGCTTTTAGTAATGTTAGTCATATCAATTCGCCTTGTTCCACCGTCATTGGCCAATCCATGAACTTTTCCATATACTTTTACCTTTCAATTTTCTAAGTGATGAGCTAGAGATCGATTAGTTCTAATTTAATAATGACGCAAGTTTCTTGAAGACTCTTGTTAAACTCTTGCTTAAGTTGTTTTTAAGAGCATTCACAGACAAATGTAAACCCAAACAACGCTCAGATTTATTTCATGTACACTTTTTTAAACTATTTTTTCGTGCATGGTCTACATTTTTGTACAGGGTTCTCTGAATTATTCTGAATATTCCAATCATTTTTTATTTAGGATAACGAGTATAAGACTTACCAACAATATGTAGAGGCAACAAGTGGCTTTGAAACCAAATTTGACTTACGACATCCAGCTCTGGTGAACAGCGTCCAACTCTAATAAAATTGTCATACAGAGATTTCAATCAAAAAAGCTAAGAAGAATTTTACAATCACCATGGTATGTGTCAAACAAAATTCTCCATAATGACACAAATTTTTAGCTGTCAAAGAATAAATCACAAGATTTAGTAAAAAGTATCATAACAAATTAGAAAAGCATCCAAATTATCTTGCTGTAAATCTGTGGGATAACAATGCTTCTACAAATAGATTACAGCAGATAGAAAGAGAAACAGAGGTCGCTTTCTCATGGACACAACGAACACCTCACTGGCCGTTACGTAGGGATTACAACTAATGTATCTCTGTTCATCAATAGTAATAATTACTACGTTTATCCTGAAGGATTTGGGTGAATGATAGAGGGACTGACAAGGTGCTGGCCTTGCCACCCGCAAAGCACTCAACACACATTTAACGCACCTCTGTTTATTTCTTATCTGTGATTACGGCACAGTTTCCTGGAACTTAGTCATCGCTTTGAGTAACTGCAATATCAATAAAATTTTAATTATTTTATTTTATTTTTAAGTTAGTGCCCACAGTGGTGCACACATGTGCTTGATTGTTCTTTACACTGAACAGATTGGAAATAATAGATTGTCAAAAAAATCGTTACATAAATCAGCTGATTTCCATATTACCTTGAACCGTGTGGCCTTGGCACTAGCCTTAACAGCCTTGTAATAAACCAGGCCTATGAAAAATAAATGAAGTAGTCAAAATGATAGTATTTTTCCCAATAATCTTTGATATTATCATATGAAGAAACTCGTCCCTGACCAAAACTAGTTATGGTTATATTGACAAAAAGGGATTGAAAAGTTACCAAAATGCTATCCTATTATATAACATCCAAAAACGTTGTACTCGCTCATCACTCCGAAACATATTTTGATGCAATTCAGAAGGAAGATAGATTTTGTATCATAGACACCCACGAAGAAAGGATTTTTTGGAATTCCATTCCTAAGAAGTAGAAACAGCCCCTTAACCTATCCCATTTTTCCATAAAGTAACAATGGCATTCATTTAATTTAATAATACGTATATTTAAAACAGCTGATACAAAAAATATAAATATAACACAATAGCTTGTATAATTTGGTTTTCATTGTGAAATGTTTAAAAGTCATTTCTACAAACTCTGACACTACTTGTGCGCCTCCTTTAAGTAGGTTTATAGGTTTTTTGTAGACTACAAAACTTTGTTATCTAGGAGAACGACATTGGGCTGAGCTTATACAGTATAGTGATGTGATGGTTTAGAGAAAATCACGAATGGATAGGTAAGCAAACGTAGAGAACCACGCCGTAGCGAAGCAAGGGCTGACGGCTAGTTGTATTATAGAGATGCATAGCTACCCCCCCCCCCCATTTGTCATATGTTTGAAGTAGTAGGTTTTTATTAGAAATAAATTTAAATTTACTTCTCTAGCAGTGTTTGAAACTTTCTATATAGTGACTTTGTTTACGAAAAATGCAATTTTTCCAAATGCAAACCTTACTCTGTCTATTTCTCATAGACTATTGATCTGTGCGAGGAACTTATTCAGAGTAAGGGAGCGAACCAGAACAGTATAAAGTGTATATTACTAATAAATCTTTCAGTCAAGGCCGGATTCAAACCAGCGCTATCTCTAACCCAAGCTCAAAGTCCTTACGCCTTAGACCGCTCGGCCACCGACTCGCCCATCTATCCAGATAGTTGAAACCAAATAATTATAGTAAAATAACACTATTTTTCTTATGTCCGTAGCGAACGCCTCACTTTCAGTTATAAATAGATTACAACTAATGCATATTTTGACACACATTACTACTTTTATCCTTGAGAATTTGATGGAAATGAGGGAAAGTCTGATAAGGTGCTGGCCCTACCATCGGATGGCAAACTGAAGAAGAAGAAATAACTGCTCGACACACATTCAGCGCACTATTGGATGCGACTTCTGTTTCTTTCTTCTCTATGGTAATGGTTTGTATTAGTGGGTTACAAACCAAGATATAAATCAAATGAAAAATGCCTTTATTGAACCAGCTGTTTCCACCGGTGCGAGTAGGACTACAAAGCCCTCTAGTTCGTAATGGAAAATCGTTATGTAAATGTGCGGAACCCTAGTTGTTAACCACACGAAAAGTAGATCGTTCGCCGTAAAGTACGCACAAAGTAGTCCCGTCGTCTCATATCCAGCAATCTTGTACTTAGGTAATACACTGTTGACGAACTCCGTAGAATAGTAATACTTAAATATTGGGTAAGTTAAAAGCAAATTAGGTAGTAAGTGTCCGGATATTGTGTAGAGAAGAAAACTGAGTGTCAGACTTGTCAGTTAGTTGATAATCATGACTACGTGGTTCGGATTTCACGTAAAGCTGTAGGTCCCTTGGTTACCTTGGTTGTTGGGCTATTAATAAATGGATATTTCTAAGGAACAGTCAGCCTTAGTTAGTAGTAATGACTACACTCATTCATGTACATTCATTTGCTCCTCATATTTCTCCATATCTCTACGATGAGCGTCTTAGTAATGAATGACAAATACCCAGGACCACGCGGAATCAAATTGTGTTCAGCCTTCCTTTTTGCCCAGTAGTTTTTCATTTTGAAGGACTGTACGTTCCTTTATCCATGTACATCTTGTTGGCCTTGTTTCTTCTTCCTAAAATTTTCTTGTTTGAATAATATGACATTTAATTTCATTAAGTTTGTTAATTTTTTTCTTTACGTATGTCACGATCTTGCAATTATCTCTATATGTCATGCAATTTTTTTGTTTTAATTTTGGTAATTTGTTTGTATACTTCACATTTGGATTTAAGATAGTTCATTCCATATTTAACTCTTTTTTTTCTAAAATGGTCCCCATAATTGCCCTTCCTTAATCTTTGTTGTTCCCTTAACTGGTTTTATCGCTGTTATTTGAATTATTTGAAAATGTATCACTCCAGTTTATTTCCCGCAGTTTCCATCCCCAGAATGCTTGATTATAAGGATTTCTTTCATTACGATCTTCTGTATTCCACTCATATAAGTATTTTAATTCTTTCATTCTGAAATATTGATTTTTACAAAGTGAGTCTTCGCTATAATAGCTAAGTACCGACTATGCCACGTCTCCGCCTTGCATCTGGTAGGAAAGGGGTCTTCCAGCCTGGAGGTGATCTCCTGTACATCGGCGGTCATCGGCCCCAACAGGAAGTGCCTGTCTCAGCCACCTGAGCTTTCACTCTCTGTGGAAACATCTGGTTGGTTGCAGTTACATTCCCCATTCATATGCGAATACAGTTACACTTTGAAAATAATTATAATCTAATTAAAATAATTATGATCTATGGAAACTTCTTATTTTCATATCTTAATTTTTGAATTGTTTTACAATTACTGGCTCATTCATCAACAAGACAACGATCGTAAAGATACTCGAGAGGCGAATGAATGTGATGAGTGTAGTCACTGATACTAAGTAAGGTCGACTGTCCCTTGGAAAGAGCCGTTATTAATAGCCCAATAGGCAGGGCACCGGACCTACAACAAATTTAGGTGGAATCCGAACCAGTATTGTCTGATTTTCAGCTAACTGACTAGCCTCATGCTCTGTTTTCTTTCCTACACAACATATGGACCCTGCCTAACACCCCAAACCTCGTTATTAGTGTCCACGCCTATGGTAACCATTAAGGTGGTGCAATCGGTTTTCAGTGAGTTAACCATTTTCCAATTTTATAGTCAAAATTAATTAATGTACCTTCCCTTGAGACTGGCAAAAAAATGTTTAACCACTACATTAGTTTGGCCTTATGAAGTGGTGAATTTAGATGATTTTAAATCAAGCATAAGACAAAATCGTTCAAAGTACAAGTTTATTTTTTTATAACTAAGTTTATTGCACATAACTCAAGGGATTAACATGTTTTTCATACTTTTAAATGTAAAAATATTTATAACTTGAAAGGTAAAAAATACCTCTTTTAACTTCAATTATAAATATTTTGGTAGCGTAGTTGGTTCAATCCCAGCTTCATGGGCTAAAGGTTCTCAGTTCGATTCCAATCAGAGTCAATACATTTTGAGAAGGATCAGCTGATAATCACCGGCTGTTCATTTGTCATTGGGCTATTAATTAATAACACTTTCTAAGGAATAGTCGGCCTTAGTTTGTAACAACGACTAAATTCGCTCATCTACACTCATCACACTCATTCGAAATCCATATTCGCTCATATCTTGACGATCGCCGTATTATGAATAAATAAATAAAAATAAATAAATAAATACCTTTTTTTAATGAAAAACATCTTAATCCCTTCAGTTATGTGTAAAAAACGTATTAACACACAGATGTTTATTACATTTTAAGGTTATCTTTATTGAGCTTTAAAAATTTTAAATGGCCGCCTATTTGAAAAGGATTACTGAACAAAATTTAATTTTAATGCTTTATGAACACCATAAAAATCAACAGAAATACTAATTTTCATGAAGTTATTTCAAATAACTCGAGAGATTATTATTAGGCGTTTTTGTAAAATTCGCATACAGTAAGAGAGACAGACGGATAACGGCGTGAGATGGACAATTTGTACAAATGATTTATATATATATTTTAACCTAAGGAATGACCTCCAAACGTTTTGCTGGCTATTCACCGGACACCCTGTACATTATCTTGTATTCTTATTATGTCATAATACATTAAACCTAACAAACCCGGCAACTGTGATGTCGTCAAAGATTTACTTCCGGTTGTAAGAAACGTCTATGAGGGACGTTCACTATCGTTACGATTTTATTCTTAAATTCTACAAAAATACATTTACTTGGCAATTTCCCCAAGGCAAAGACCGGCCGCGGAACTCCCGGTGGACATTCCTCCATTTACGACCCGGGCCCCTCTGGCGTCGTAAATTGTATAACCAAATATCGCGTCAAAGTTTGTCAACAACATGGCACGACTTCGCAACCTAGAATCCATGTTCTGTTATAACCACTTAAACACCTGGTATCCTGAGGTGTTTCAAAACCCCACGAATTTTGATACTAAACTTTCCTAATTTTCATATATTTATTATTATTATTCTTTTTAATATTTCAGGTACTCTTCTAGAAGAGAAAATGTAAACAGATGATTAAATATAAAATATAATAGCTTTCTTCACTTTTGTGATATAAGCCTTTGGGGTCGACACACCCCAGGATACCATTTACGTTAGTGAAAAGAAATGGAAGCTTTTAGGTTTAGAAATGAAAAAATAGTTTTTTTAATTAGCATAATACGTGTTGGTACATATACAGTACAAGTAAAACGTGACACAACACAACATTTATTACAGTATAAGCACAAAATGCATAAATGTATTACAATACAAGTACAAAATGCACAAATATTACGGTGAGCGTGGTTCACCGAAATCGATCACCATAATATTTGTGCATTTTGTGCATATATTGTAATAAATGTTGTGTGACGTTTTACTTGTACTGTATAAAAAAAATAATACATCTACATTAGTAGCAATAATAATGATTGCAGAGACAAATAATTGTCTGTAATGAGTGTCAGAATTAGAGAAAGGCTTCTAAAAAAAAAACCATCTTGCTTTTTCTTAATAAGTAGGCCTACACTTTCTTTTTCTTATTAATCCTTATCTTGGGAAATTTACTATTTGTATTTTGTGTGGACAGAGTATATATTATACCTACAAAACATAAAAACGTAAATTTAAAAAACCATCCTAAACTTAACAAAAATTAAAAGGCTGTAAGGTTATTTTTAATTTTAGCCTGCTTTTTAGTTTATGATTTTGGGTGGGGTGGATTTATTTTAAAGTTAAAATCTGAATTACTCTTAAAAATTGCTAGCTTTTGACGAAGTAAATATATTTCATTTTCGTCTTAAAATGTTTAAAAGTAAGGTAAAATTAAAAAAAATAGTAAAAGTCTGCGTTTTAGTTTCAAAATAATTATTGATTTTCAATTTTTTCAAACATTTGAAGTTGTTTTAGTACCTATTTTTATCAATAATAATCTCTAAACATGTAAAAATGTATACTATGCGTTTTAATAGAATATTATAACTATTTTATATTCCTTTTGAACATTTTATCTTGGAAATAATTTGTGATTTGTCGTTTTGGAGAAGTCCTATTACACGCATGAACGTTTTCAACGCCAGTTAAGTACATTCTGAATGAGAGAAAACTGCCTGAGAGGTTGGACTTGTTTGTTTATAGGTGAGGTTAAACGTATTGGTCATGTCCACGTTTACAGTAATCATTTGTGAAGACAAACGTGAATAAATATTGTAGGCGCAGAAATTATGGTGCCCGAGTTGAAGGTTTATTAAGAAACTAAGGGGCCTATGGATAATCCAATCACACCATTGTTTTCTTCTTTTAATTGTACGTAGCAACATATGGATTTTTTAAATTGTATCATAAGTTTTAGTAATTTTATTCCTAGTTGGAACAAAAAAGTACCGGAGTTTTAACTAGTTTCCACTTTACATAAAATTTACACAGTTATTACTAAAAAAACCCGTTAATTTATCGCATTTATAATGTGATGTGATGTTGATAGGAATGTTTTCTATACATTTTATACATTTTGTAATTTCAACTTTTCAAGAAAAACAGTTATTATCAATTATTCCCTGAAACAGTTTTCTTGGCTTCTTGGCACTGTGCAACAACTTTACACTTTTATTACCCAAAAACCCATAATGTTCCGAATTTTTATTTTAATACGTGGTCGACAGGTTTGTTTTCTATCAGTTTTTTTTTTTATTTCAGAATGTTGAGTTTCCAAGTAAAATGTCTTATTAATTTCCTGAAACAACGTTTTCTTGGCTTTTAGTGGTCGTAAAATTAATTAATTAATTATTTTAGTCACGTTGTAATTCTAAAGTTACGATACATTACTTTTATATACGTAAATAAGAGCGATGATTTAAAATTAATTTAAATCACTGTATTTATTTTTAACCACTGAATCTAACAATCTTTCACGAGAGATGAAAGTAAATTATAGACTTTTTCACCTATTTACGTGGAGTATTATTTTTCGTCAGTTGTACCTCTATTTATTATTTAGATTATCAAACATTTGTTTTACTTTGTAAGGTATGATATCATTATAATTAACCTACTTTTATTGTAAAAATAAACTATGAATTAATTATTGTAAAAAAGAACATTTTGACAACAACAATTTTATCGTTAAGACCAGAGTAACAAAACTGGAAATAACTCGCCAAAGTTATTCATTCTTTGTAGCCTGGACAACTTTATTTGTCCGGTTTTATAAGAAAACTTCGGATAAATTGAGTTCCCCTTCATCTTCCGCCTACCATCCGCTCTGTATCACATTTCCGAGAAACTCTAAAGAGGAAACTCCAGTCACCTTACACCAATTTGTGGCACATCAGTTTGGACCATTGGGCGATGACGTCATCGACTGCCACCCACGCAAGTCTTGTCACCCTCCGACACACCGAAGTGTAATGATTACAAGGCAAGGAAATAATATTAATGTGCTTATGTGTGTACGATGAACGTTATAATAGCATTAGTATTATTATTTGATTTATTAGTCATCGTTAAGACACCGATCGTAGAGATATGGGCGGATATGAGGAATAAATGGAATGTGTGTAAACGAACGATTGTAGTCATTTTTACTAAGGTATAGAAAAAGATAATAGCCTACAAGCCAGGGCAACTAAGGGACCAACAGCTTTACGTGGAATCTAAACCACGTAGTATTTGTCTGATTTTAAGTTAACTAACAAGTCTGTCACTCAGTTATCATTCCTACACATCATCTGTACAGCCCACACTTCTTTAGTAGTGTCACAGAAGATCTGTCTATATTCTGTGGTAGTGTCCAGGTCGATAGCAGTCATTGATTGGACGCCATGTCGGTATTAAGAGGACCGAACATAGAACCTATCGCCTACACATTCTTTGACAGAATGAACAATAAAACCGTACGGAACACATCAAAGTATTCCTAATTTGTAGATTTTAGTGCCATAATAAATGTCACATTATTTTGAAAAGTTTTATATTTCCTTGAACCTAAGGTAACCTGGCGTGATTTTATATTATAAGTGTACTGTTTATTATAAGCTTATTCGTCATTGACAACTCCTGGATAACCACAGAGAAAAAAACTAAGTTCTGCTTGTGGCCGCAGCGAACGCTTCATCTTTATACATCTGTACTGTAGTTACAATTAATGCGTTTATCCTTGAAGATTTGAGGGAAGGGAGGGACTGACAAGGTATCGGCTCTGGAGAAATAACAACTGGACACATGTACTGCGCACTATTAAATATGACCTCTGTTTCTTTCTTGTCTGTGGGATAACTAACCGTTTCTAATCCAACATTCCATGCAGGATTTTTGTTTAAGAAACTGCACACTGCTATTAAATTTATCGTCAGTTTTCACAAATTTCTGCAAGAATATACAATGTAGGAACGATACCTGAGTCATCAGACATATCGATCGCCCTTGTGATTTACGATATGTATCAGCCCTCGGGGGTTCAAAATGGCGAACAATTATTTGCGAACTCCACGCTACCTCGCGTGCTGAGATACTCTGAGTCAAGGGGGGTTGGCCCAGGGAACTTGTATACAGCTTGCTCTAACTCGTATCGGTATCAGTTTGTCAATGTCATTGTATAAATAGTATTTTCACATTCAGTACAAAAACGGAGATTCCAAAATTTTCTCCGCAGTTTTTGTGTATCTGTAAATTTCCGTATTGGTTAACTTTTCTGATTCTTGGGGGGATGTGATCATTTCGGCCAAGAGTAAAATATATTATTTTCTGTCTTAATTGATTTTGAATTTATATAATTTACCAACCGACAGCCCTTGTTTCACTATTCACTACGGGGTTGTTCTCTACGCTTGCTTACCCTTCCCTCTGTGATCCTCTCTAAACAATCACATAAATATAAAAACTTAGCTTACTACTATTATCCTAGATAAAACAGTTTTCTATAAAATCTAGATAACGCCTATAAAATCCTATAGGTCTACTTTAAGGGGGTGCAGAGTGGTGCAAGTATGTCAGAGTTAGTAGAAACGACTTAAAATATGTCACAAAGAAAACTAAATTTTGTATCATGTTTATGTTTTTTGTGTCAGCTGTTTGAAATTAACGATTTAATTAAATTATGCCAATGTTACTAATATGGTATTTTTTTTGGAGACGTTGAAGGGCTGTTACCAGTCCTTAGGAATGGAATTTCAAGATAGCCTTTCTTTGTGGGTCTCTATATGATACAAAAGCTAACTTCCCTTAAAAATTCATACAAATTTGTTCAGTGGCTCCAGAAATTTCGTGATGAGTGAGTATGATCTTTCATACACTTTTTACAATGTCCTCTAAAAATGTTATTTCAAATTTTGTTTAATATGGCTAATTTGTATACTATATTCGTTTGTACGCACATGTCAACAGCATTTTCTATCAACTCCTTAACCCAGGCTCCAATAGCAGGAGAACTCATTTAAAATGACAGCTTGTTTTACATTTGTTCACCTTTAACATATATCTTATGACTCACTGTTAGAAAATGTATAATTTTCAAACCGGTCTAACAGGTGTGGTCGGAACATAATTCCTTTAACAAGTCCAACGTGAATAACATGATAAGATGGCTAACAAATATCTACATTAATATTAACAAATTATGGACGTGGTAAAACTACGGAATATGTAACAAATCCAAATTATGAAGGAAGATGTTTGGTAGTAAATTCGTAAGTAAAAAATCCAATGTAATTTTATTTATTTCCATATCATGTCTTACTAAGACGTTTATGTTGGTCAGCCTCAACTTCCATGATGGTCAATTGCCCATCCACTCTTCCTACACAGTAGGTTGAAAGTTCTTCCGCATAAGCATTTACTACTACATAATCATTATTGTGACATTCAGAGTGGTCTCCATCCTGGGAACCGGTGATGCGGAAGTAATGGATGGGTCGCTGACCACCTGCCCTGCTTGTTTACAACCTTTGGGGCACAATGGCTTACGCATGAACGCCCCTTTACCTCTTCAATGAACTTCTAGAATCTTCTGGGTTGACGAGCCAGCTCTGTCATGGAACTTCGGACGCAGGGGAATTCAAGAAGCTTCTAGATGGAGACCTGCAGGTGATCTAGAAGGCCCGGATACCAGAGTCAGTCAGTCAGTCAGTCAGTGAGTCTACAGCCTACAGCCCATGTGTTTGCGGCGACAGTGAGACAGTTCTACAGTGCGAGTGAAGTGTCCGTGTATAGAGAAGTGGTCTACGGAGAAGTTACCGGTGAGTGGTTCGTTGTGGGGATCAACGAAGGAGCATTGCGGTACTTGTGGACGACTTCTGAAGGGACACTGAAGAAACTGTGAGTGAACTGTTAGCATTGGACTGTAGGTAGTAGGGAAGCTAGTAGTCACTTTATAGTTAGTCATTGTAAATATTAGTAGATAATCTAGGAAAGCCACTTTATAGAGCTAGGAATTGTAATTAAAAGAAGGGAATTTAGTAAAGTCACTTTGCAATTAGTAGTTGTAATTATTGATGTCATCGAAGATTGTAATTATAGATTAGTTTAACTGTAACAGTAGGCCTAATAGTAAATTGTACTTTTCTCAATAGTTTAAAGTTGAGGAAATAATACATTTAATTATAATAAGTTAATTTTATATTCAATAAATTTAGTAATTGTTTAGTATATCGTGTTGCTTATTTGTAAAACCCACATAGCGATTAATTATTTATAAATTAGGACGTAAACACGTCACACTGGTGTCAGAAGTGGGATTGATTTGTTAGAGCAACACGTTTAATATTTTTATTTATTGATAGTTATTATTAAGCTGTTTATTGAATTCATTTACTGTAATTCTATATTGTTCAAACGTAGTTTTGTAAAAGAACGATGGCATCTAGTGGAGTTAAGTTATTAGACTTAAAAGTGGCTGATTTAAAGCGGGAGTTAGAAGAAAGGGACTTAGATCATACTGGAACAAAATCAGTTTTAGTAAGTAGACTTAAGCAGGCAATGCTAGAAGCAGGGGATGATCCAGAAACATTCCTTTTTGAAACTGAAGCTAGTTCACTTAAGTCTATGATTACCAGAAATGCAGAGAAGTTACAAAGTGACTTAAAAGGAAATGTTGAGAAATTACAAAATGACTTAAAAGGAAATGCAGAGGAATTACATAAATTACATAGTGACTTAAAAAGTGACTTAATAGGAAATGTCAAGAAATTACAAAATGACTTAAAAGGAAATGCAGAGGAATTACATAAATTACATAGTGACTTAAAAGAAGTGAAAGATGACTTAACCGAAAAACTAAATAGTAATTGTAAAACCTTGAAGGAAGAGTTAGCTACAAAATTTAATTATAAAATTTGCCAAGTTGAAGACGAATTTAAAAAACAATTAGATGACTGTTCGAACGAATTTAAAAAACAATTAGATGACTATTCGAGCGAATTTAAAACACAATTAGATGACTGTTCGAAGCAATTAGGTGATAGGATTAGGTTTTTAGAAGAAATGGTTCAGGGGAGGAAGGAGTCAATAACCTGCAACGAACCACCTGGGATCTCAGGAAGTGGACAGCAACCGCCCAGCCTTAAACCTCGGCCCAGTGTGTGTCCACCCGTAAATAACGCAAGTTTGCCAACCTTCGACGGAAAGATGTCCTGGGAAGATTTTATTACTTTGTTTGAGACTGCCGCTGCTGTCTACAATTGGCCATCATCAGCGAAGGCGTCCATGTTGTGCCTTTCACTTCGTGGAGAAGCTCTGAGCGTACTGCAAACCGTTCCACCTGCTGAGCGACAGAATTACGAAGATTTGATTAGACGGTTGGAAATGCGGTTCGGACATAAACACATGGAACTGGTCTACAGATCTCAGCTCAGGAGTCGTCACCAGAAGTCCAATGAGAGTCTTCAAGAATTCGAAGCTGACATCGCACGATTAGTGAGGGGCGCTTATCCCACAGTGGACGAAGCTGTTTACGAGAGCCTATCCATTGAAAGGTTCCTCGATGGGCTGCGGGATGCTGAGACGCAGCAGGCTGTAAAGTTGGCCCAGCCTAACACTTTAAACGAGGCCCTGACGCAAGCCTTAGAGTTTGAGGCCGTAAAGCAATCCGTCCGGGGCCAGGCACGTCTGCGAGGAGTCTACGCAGAGGAAGAAGAACCTATGAAGATAGAAGACATCGTAAGAAAAGTGCTTGATGCCCTGAGGGACCGGAAGAAGGAGATTCACTGTTGGGGGTGTGGAGAGTTAGGCCATTACCGAAGTAAATGCCCGAGTAAAGCCTCTCGGGGGCAGAGGCAGGGAAAACTAAACAGGGTTGATGGGAAGGGGCAACTGTCAACCCAGCGTCTTCAAGAATACAACTTCACCTCTGAACACCGACGAGGGAGAAACCATTCCAATGCCGACGCCCTGTCTCGCCGACCTTGCCCAGAGGGTTGTAAGCACTGCTCCAAGGTAGAAGAAAGGAATCCATCCGTGGAGGTGCGTTGTGTCTCTTTGGAGCCAGCTAGTGGATGGGAGCCGGAAGAACTCCGTAAAAAACAGCTTGAGGATAGTGAGGTTGGACCACTGCTGCGGGAGAAGGAATCGGGGGCTCGTCCTAGCTGGGAAGACATTGCAGCTAGGAACCATGTGTATAAGAGCTACTGGGCACAGTGGGACTCAATGAAGGTTAAGAACGGAGTGCTTATAAGAATCTGGGAGGCCCCTAATGGTAGGAAGCAGATTGAACAGATTGTGCTCCCCAGAAGTAAAAGAAAGGAAGTGCTGGAGGAGATCCACAATGGAGCATCTGGTGGGCACTTAGGTGTCAACAGAACGGTGGACAAGCTACGTCAGCGGTTCTACTGGTTGAACTTGAGGGCTGATGTAGAGAAGTGGTGCCGCCAATGTGATGTCTGTACTGGAAGCCGAGGGCCACAAACAAGAAGTCGAGGCAGAATGCAACAGTACAACGTTGGGGCACCCTTCGAGAGGATCGCCATCGACATCGCCGGTCCATTTCCCATGTCAGATGCAGGAAATAAATATCTCCTGGTTCTCATGGACTACTTTACGAAATGGCCAGAAGTATACGCCATACCAAATCAAGAAGCCGCAACAGTAGCTGGGTGCTTGGTGAACGAATTCATCTGTCGGTATGGAGTGCCACGTGAGCTGCACAGTGACCAAGGGACGAACTTCGGATCCCTGTTGATGAAGGAGGTGCTTCAGCGTCTCGGAGTGCACAAGACACGGACAACTGCACTTCATCCGCAATCTGATGGGATGGTCGAGAGATACATAAAGACACTCGTTGGACACCTCAGGAAAGTTGTGTCCACCAATCAGCGGGATTGGGATCGGAAGGTGCCCATTTTCCTCCTGGCGTACAGATCTTCGGTCCACGATACTACGGGTTTCACCCCAGCGAGGATGATCTTCGGAAGGGAGCTGCGGCTGCCTAGTGACCTCATGTTCGGCCTGCCACCTGACGCAAAGCAGCCCGCAACGGACTACGCCTGCGAGCTCGTCGACCACCTACACGACACTCACGAGTTCGCTCGTCAGCACCTAAAAATGGCCAGTGACAAAATGAAAGCTCGCTACGACCGGCAAGCAAATTCCACTGGATTCCAGGTGAACGACCTGGTGTGGCTCTACAGTCCCATCCGGAAGAAGGGGAGATGCCCGAAATTTCAACAGGATTGGCAAGGACCTTATCGGGTAGTGACACGAATCAACGATGTGGTCTACAGGATTCAAAGACACCCAAGAGGCAAGATGCTTGTGGTCCACCTTGATCGCCTAGCACCGTACCATGGAGCGGAAGCTGATCGGAACGATCAGCCTTAAGGAGGGGCAGTGTGACATTCAGAGTGGTCTCCATCCTGGGAACCGGTGATGCGGAAGTAATGGATGGGTCGCTGACCACCTGCCCTGCTTGTTTACAACCTTTGGGGCACAATGGCTTACGCATGAAGGCCCCTTTACCTCTTCAATGAACTTCTAGAATCTTCTGGGTTGACGAGCCAGCTCTGTCATGGAACTTCGGACGCAGGGGAATTCAAGAAGCTTCTAGATGGAGACTTGCAGGTGATATATACGGCCCGGATACCAGAGTCAGTCAGTCAGTCAGTCAGTGAGTCTACAGCCTACAGCCCAGGTGTTTGCGGCGACAGTGAGACAGTTCTACAGTGCGAGTGAAGTGTCCGTGTATAGAGAAGTGGTCTACGGAGAAGTTACCGGTGAGTGGTTCGTTGTGGGGATCAACGAAGGAGCATTGCGGTACTTGTGGACGACTTCTGAAGGGACACTGAAGAAACTGTGAGTGAACTGTTAGCATTGGACTGTAGGTAGTAGGGAAGCTAGTAGAGTCACTTTATAGTTAGTCATTGTAAATATTAGTAGATAATCTAGGAAAGCCACTTTATAGAGCTAGGAATTGTAATTAAAAGAAGGGAATTTAGTAAAGTCACTTTGCAATTAGTAGTTGTAATTATTGATGTCATCGAAGATTGTAATTATAGATTAGTTTAACTGTAACAGTAGGCCTAATAGTAAATTGTACTTTTCTCAATAGTTTAAAGTTAAGGAAATAATACATTTAATTATAATAAGTTAATTTTATATTCAATAAATTTAGTAATTGTTTAGTATATCGTGTTGCTTATTTGTAAAACCCACATAGCGATTAATTATTTATAAATTAGGACGTAAACACGTCACATTATGTTAAGACTCCCCACCCCCTTCCTTTAAAAATAATCATTAAAATAACATGATTAAGGTTATTTTTTAAATGTCAAATGAACATATCATAACTGTTGAAGGAGCTTTCTTCCTTATTTCACATACAAATGCAAGATTCTTATTAACACATTTCTCATTATCTATCCACCAGCCATCTCATTGATGGGTAATTATGCGGTTTTCACTAACCTCAACAATTAAAATGTACTGTTTCAAAGTAGGTAAAATTGGGTTGGATAATTAATTCTGATAAATCATGGTCAGATTCCTTTAGCTGCCCGCCAAACCCAAACTTTTTTCTATTATAGAATATCCATAAAGGAAATATGAAAGATGTTGCAGGACGTATTAAACAGTCATTATACAATATGTCCTAGGCGCTTTCTCCACATAAACTCACAAAGATATTGTGTTGGTGAGGTTAGGTTACAGGCAAGTCCTTTCATTACAAATGAAGCTAATAACAACATGTTCTTGTAAATATATAAGTAGGTTAGGTAGTTATTGGCATAGAACAAAGTTTGAGTTTGGTGGACAGCTAAAGGAATTTGACAGAAATCATCTCATCTCATAGAAAACTCCTTTTTTCACGAAAAATTAAAAATCCCCTTTTTGTCTCAAAATCTTTTTACGCTGAACTAAGATTATGTAATTGGTTTTGCCAACAAATATCATTTTCACCCATAAAAACACATTTCACAAACCTAACCTAACTTAACATACCCTTCATAAAAATTCGAGATTTGCGATAAATTTAGCTGTTGTCCCTCCATGCATGTTAAGAATATATACAAATTCGGTTGTTTTTTGTGGTGAATAGTTACTGTTTATAACGATCCTCGACATATGTCCGAAAATAATTGCGATAAACCAAAATACTTTTCAAATTCGTGTTCAAAATAAAAAACACGTCAAATTAAAATAAAAAGTACTAAAACATTTTCTAAAATAACGGAAATATTTAAAAAATACTAAAAGGTGTGAAATTATTTGTTCTGTAAAAAACATAATCTCCTCAAAATAAAAAGAGCAAAGTGTTCAATTAACGTTAGGTGAGTGGACTCTGTTTAAAATCCACATGTATGATTTGACCTAAGGTAAATATGTTTCAACGACTGCTAGTAACGTTAGCTGTCTATACTATAATGTTCAAGCGCTCGACCATGCATGCCTACATAACCCTACTTTCT
>JAQJVL010008745.1:0-18554 GCA_035578905.1 Stictocephala bisonia
CACTGAATGTACGTTTGTACTTCCTTCTTGGGGGATGTTTGTTTATTCTTTTGCATCAACAGATAAGACGAAAAAAGAAAAGGCCCAAACGAGTCACTCGCCCGCCTTGTCCTCAGTTGAGTTATTGATGGGTTAGAGATAATATAGGACGGACACAAACTGAGCTGGTTTTTATTTGTTTGAAAGATTATATTTACTAAAACTAATTAATTATTTATTGTAACACAATTCATACATTTCTTGAATATTGTTTGAAAATAAGCCCAATAACGTAACATAAATTATTATATACAAAAGTAATTGTATTAAATTAATTAATTATTTCAACATACATGTAATTTAGGTACAAAACATGGGTTATACCAATAAATAAACGTTCGTTTTCTGTCTTGGAATAGGCTAATTAAAACTTGATTCCTTCAAGTAGACATTAATTTACAACATTATACTTGATAATTTATTTTCTATTTTACTATATTTGTGTTTTTATCAGTAACATTTTTCTTGTAAATGAATATATGTATATAAGTAAATATACGAAAATATCTACAGACTTTTATAGTTAGTAATTTGTTTGTTCTTTAAATAAATTTTTAACTAACGATGATTGATTTATACACTATTTAATACCTAATTAAATTTTATGAGACATTTTTAGACATATGTTTTTAAACAAAAATACTGTAATATAATATCCGAGCAAAACCGTGAGGATGCTATAGACAGTGGGCAGACAGACAGTGCTCTTTATATTTTTGCACCAGCTAGTAGCGCTGTGTTTGTCCATAAGAGCCGTACTGCATTCTCAACGTGAAACAGAGTATAGTATTGGCCAACCCACCCGCTCACACATGGTAAAGTGGAGATTACACACACCCGTACACGTACAGTGGAAATGACCGATCTCCCCACTCAAAACAGTCGTGTATTGGTGTGTGGGTAGAATCATATGGTGTACGCATATTGGTGGATGGGTAGGTTTGTTTTCACCGCTTTGTATTGGTAGGCAGATGGTAGTAACGTAAACAATCGCTAAACATATGATTCCAAAGTTAGTTTTTGGATTATGTAGTTTGGTGTGAAGCTAGTGGCATCTACTTTTTTTTTCAATATTATCTCAAAAATAATGCCAAACAAACGTCAAGAAAAGTACGCATATAAAATTAGTGTATCATAACAATATATGTTATGCCATGTAATTTTACGACCTCGAGAAGCCAAGAAAACGTTTTAGGAAAATGATAAAAACTGTTTTAAGTTACAATTCTGAAATTTATAAACCTTAAAGAAAACATTCCTGTCAACAAAGTATTAAAATATAATTGCGATACATTAACGAATGTTTTAGTAATAAAAGTGTAAAGTTGATGCACAGTGAACTAGATCAAATTCCTGTACTTTTTTGTTCCAACTAGGATACAAATTACGAAAACTTAAAATGAAATGTCAACATTCATTTGTCATAACGTACAGTTAAACGAGAAAATATTTGAGAGATTGGATTGTTCGTCGGCTTCTTAGTATCTTAGTATACAGCCTTCATGCTCATGCACACAATTTCTGCGCTGGCCTACCCACTGTGAATGTGACGTAGCTTTTCTTTCTTTTTTTTAAATTAATTATCTTAATGAACTATTATTACTATTTAGAAACTAAAGATAAATATTAAGAGATTTTATTTGTGTATGGAAAGAGTGTGCGGGCTGGAAAATCTTGCATACCCACTTTAAAAATGTGGCGTAGTTTCGTAATTTGTTAAAGAACTAACGATAATAGTGGGAAACTATCTACTAATGATTGATTAACTAGGGACTAATGATAGGTAACCGTGACAGATATGATTTTCAATCCTCACCGTAAACTCCCGCACACAAAACAAAGCAGCAGTAGCAGGTATTTTAACAAGTTTCGACAAAACTTACGAATAATGAATTGACAATATTGTTTTGTCAATGTCAGGCGTGCGAGTAGGGGGGGGGGATAATTGTATTCATTGCTAGTAGGTCCATGAGTCCTAGGGCCTCACACCAGGGCCCGGCCGAACCATGGTGGGACGACTTAATTATAGGCACACTGTACCATTACCCTGTAAAGTTCAGGGTAGTTTTCAACCAGAGCAATCATCTTCGCGACATCCATCTTCAATGAGAACACAAACAAATCTGTGTTCAAACTCTGTGATTTCAAAACGTCCGGGGATGTCCGCTGCCGCCCGCCGGTGGTGCTTGTTACCACCGGACGGGCGGGACCGGTAGGCGGCACTATCTTCGTACTATGTGTCCTGATGTTGTTCTTAGACAGATTTATTATGCTTTTGTACATGCTAGACTTAATTACGGGATATCATGTCGGGGTAGTACGTTTACAAGTTATATACAGCCTTTAATTAAAATACAAAAATCTGTTATTAAAACAATATGTAGACAAAATAGAAGGGCTCAGTCAAGACCATGTTTTTCTAAATTGCAGATCCTGCCACTCAGAAATATGTTTGTTTTTAAAGTATTGCTTTTGTTTTTTAAAGTTAGTGGCGGCAACCTAGGTGTAGTAATCGATCGTTTAAATTATCCAAGTACTAGGCATGCAAATCAAATAAGATCTACTAGAGCAACAACATCTTTTTTTCAAAAGACATTTATTTTCCTGAGTCCTAAATTTTACAACAAATTACCTTTTAATATTATTCGTGTGGTCTCCTTATCGATCTTTAAAAATACGTTAAAAAATTGGTTAATGTATCTTCCTGATAGTGATTTGCATAATTTATTCTATGTTGATCAATAGTGTCTCGAATAACCTTTGAAATGTATTTTTAGCTTTTTCTTGTTTATTATTAGATTATTCTTGTCCAAATTAAGTTCTTCTGACGCTCCAGCACACTGACAGGGATTGAATTTCCCTAGTATGTTTGTATTTATTTCCATAGCAACTCTCATGTTGTAGTGTACTGAATAGCCTTCTTTGTTTAATAATTAATTATATTCATTAAATATTATCATTTTCTGAATGTTGTATTGTTTATTACATAATTTAAGAGTAGTTTTTGTTGTTATATATAAGAGGGTTTGTTTAGTTTTAATGTTGTTTTTTTTTTTTGTTTTTTTAATACTGGATTTTGTTATTTATGATTTCGTTGTATTATTAACTGAGAGTAACTTGATTTAACTTGATTTAAATGTTTTAATTCCTTTGGAAATAAATATTTTTTCATTGATTCATTTATTCATTCATTTTGTCCTGAAGATCTCTCTCACGAACATTTTGAAAAAGTGCGGGTGGTGCGGAACGCCGGTGCCGCCGGTTCTGCCTTTTGGGCGCGGGGCTTTATACATCCAATATGTCGCGGTCTCAAATATCCAGAGGCAAGGTAATATCAACATATTCAACTCTTTAATGTTGGCCTGCAAGACTCTATATAATTCAATTATAGATTGATTCTACATCCCTTTTTGTGAATTCTAAATAATTTGATTCTGATTAAGTTTGCGTTTGAAGATCCGCCCCACTTTTGAAATCAAACCATAATAAGCCGTCATCGTCAACTGAGTTGGGCAGTATTTAGCTAAATTTCTCAAAGTATAAATGCCTGATGATAATTTTGTACACATATTTTCATCGTGGACACTCCAAGTCAACACGTGATCTATGTGTATTCATAGGAATTTGGTTGAATTATTCTCTTTAATTTCTGTTTCGTTTATCATGACCGTCCATGACCTCCTTCAGAGTCCGACGAATGCAAACAAATATTATTTATTTACAATATTTTTCATCTTGTAAAATGCTATTGACTATTACAAAAAGTTATTTTTAGAAATAAGTTCATTTATATAACAAATCAATTCCAATTTTTACACCAGGAAGCATGACTGGTTTAAAGCTTTTAATGATAATTTAAAATCTTATCATCGGTTGAATAAATGTTGAAGTACAATATTTTTATTACAACGATAAACATAGCATTTTTTTACTTTATACAGTTATCTGAAATATTATTTGAATTTTACTTATATTCAGAAAATTATTTATATAACTGCATAGTGCTGCATATTATAGTTATATCATATTAATCGTTTTTACTGTGGATACTAGCTTAATGGAGCGATTTTCTCATTATTAATAAAGCTACAGTGAAAACATGGCAGGAAAATCATTTCAATGAACTAATGTGTAATGTTGTAAAGATGGTTAATATTCTTTTAAAACACGTCCACACCAAGTTTACATAAATAATCTTTTAATTCTTCTGGATTTGCTATGTTTAATTACAGCATAATGTAATTCCACCTTACCGCTAGAGCGCACATCATGTTGTGACGTAATGCGATGGACGGACCAGTTTTGATCACGCGATCGAGCACACATACTAAAGACACTGACCTACAAAACTTATGGGATTTCGGGCAAAACTGGAGGCTCGGCACAGGTAACGAACGGTCTTACGTCAGAACGGGTCCAGCTGGAGTAGTCTTGACATATCCTGTGTCTCATAAATTAAAACTGTTTGGCATTTTAATGGTAAACGTTTTCCCCAGATTATATAAGTGTCAAAAAATAAAGTCAATCGGTGAATTTTAACTTCAGTGGCAGCTGGTGAAGTACTAACCTAGGAGTTCATACATGAATATAATACACCCCTTAAGAAAGTAACATGAAAAAAAGAAAGTAAGAGTAAACAGAAAGTAACAAAATGTTTTACGGGTTTGAATATTTTTTATGATAGGGATCATAGGCCTAGAACCAAACATTGTACTAAATTATTTAATCCTTTATTAATGCATTTATTTTTATTGTGATCCAAAAATGCTATAAAAATGTACAAATTAAAATTTAATTGTTTTTTATTCATTACAATTTTTTAATGTGGTGCAATTATTTCTTGCGTGGGGCATTACTCTTTTATGGGTGGGTAGAGGATATAATCTAACTTAAAGGAGATGGAGGTTCTGACCCAAAGTAACCCACATAAGGCTACGTCACTGTTTTTGTGTTTATTTATAAAGAGTTACAATTATATGAGAGAATTTTTATGCATGTAGAACTGACTAAAACATGATCGCGAAGGTTACAGTTTCACACGGTAACGTCTACTTCAGATACACGTTTCGTGACGAACCACTATCCGAAAGTTACTTGGTCGGTTCCTCGCTATTTAGGGATCACAGCCTAGACCATAGCTACGGCCTCTCATATGAATTTTAAAACATTAACAATGCTAGTCTTAAAATATTCTCACTATTATAAGTTAGCCCATATACAATGGACTAAGTTCAAATAAGTAACATTTTCAATAATACTTAATATGAAGTAGGAAGATCACGCCATATAGGCATTGTTCTAGTACAGCAACAAACACAGGAGATATCATAATGCTCGTACCACTTCCTCAGCTGCCATTGCATTCTCCTATCAAAGTGCTAACGCGTGAATGTCCATCTTGTTGCCGAAGGACGTAGAGAGGTCACACTATACGTAGAATGCCGCTGAGGCGCCGTCTTGCCTTGATGTATAAGTAACGTTGTTATAAACAGGAGGTATCAGTACACTCGTACCACTTCCCAGCTGCATCAGCATTCTCCTATCAAAGTGCTAACGCGTGAATGTCCATCTTGTTGCCGAAGGACGTAGAGAGGTCACACTATACGTAGAATGCCGCTGAGGTGCCGTCTTGCCTTGATGTATAAGTAACGTTGTTATAAACAGGAGGTATCAGTACACTCGTACCACTTCCCAGCTGCATCAGCATTGTCCTATCTAAGTGCTAACGAGTGAATGTCCATCTTGTTGCCGAAGGACGTAGAGAGATCACACTATACGTAGAATGCCGCTGAGGCGCCGTCTTGCCTTGATGTACAAGTCACGTTGTTATAAACAGGAGGTATCAGTACACTCGTACCACTTCCTCAGCTGCCTCAGCATTGTCCTATCTAAGTGCTAACGAGTGTATGTCCATCTTGTTGCCGAAGGACGTAGAGAGATCACACTATACGTAGAATGCCGCTGAGGCGCCGTCTTGCCTTGATGTATAAGTAACGTTGTTATAAACAGGAGGTATCAGTACACTCGTACCACTTCCTCAGCTGCCTCAGCATTGTCCTATCTAAGTGCTAACGAGTGTATGTCCATCTTGTTGCCGAAGGACGTAGAGAGATCACACTATGCGAAGAATGCCGCTGAGGCGCCGTCTCGCTTTGAGGTACAAGCCACGTTGTTATAAACAGGAGGTATCAGTACACTCGTACCACTTCCTCAGCTGCATCAGCATTGTCTTATCAAAGTGCTAACGAGTGTATGTCCATCTTGATGCCGAAGGACGTAGAGAGATCACACTATACGTAGAATGCCGCTGAGGCGCCGTCTTGCCTTGATGTACAAGTAACGTTGTTATAAACAGGAGGTATCAGTACACTCGTACCACTTCCTCAGCTGCCTCAGCATTGTCCTATCTAAGTGCTAACGAGTGTATGTCCATCTTGTTGCCGAAGGACGTAGAGAGATCACACTATACGTAGAATGCCGCTGAGGCGCCGTCTTGCCTTGATGTATAAGTCACGTTGTTATAAACAGGAGGTATCAGTACACTCGTACCACTTCCTCAGCTGCCTCAGCATTGTCCTATCTAAGTGCTAACGAGTGTATGTCCATCTTGTTGCCGAAGGACGTAGAGAGATCACACAATGCGAAGAATGCCGCTGAGGCGCCGTCTCGCTTTGAGGTACAAGCCACGTTGTTATAAACAGGAGGTATCAGTACACTCGTACCACTTCCTCAGCTGCATCAGCATTGTCTTATCAAAGTGCTAACGAGTGTATGTCCATCTTGATGCCGAAGGACGTAGAGAGATCACACTATACGTAGAATGCCGCTGAGGCGCCGTCTTGCCTTGATGTACAAGTAACGTTGTTATAAACAGGAGGTATCAGTACACTCGTACCACTTCCTCAGCTGCCTCAGCATTGTCATATCAAAGTGCTAACATGTGAATGTCCATCTGTCGCCCATGGACATAATATCACACCACGCGCAGATCTTTTGCACTAACTATTAGGCTGTATTCGGATCTATATTTTGTATGGCTTCGTACTTTTGTCAAATTGTTTATATTACTAACATACTAATATAATGGATGTATTTGGCATGTAAATGGTTTTACTATTGTTGATGGGATGATGTGTTTCCTAAGAAAATGGAAATGTACAAAAGTGAACGAAAATAATTATGAAAACATCTTAAATGCGTTCTCCCATCTTCGCTGTGTAAATTCAGACCAAGTGAAGCTGCCTAGAATGGCATGTGGCTTGAGCTACATATTTTGAGGTGTGTATTCCTTTGTGGCTAAGCTACTTGTGGGTTATTTAGTAATTAGGGTGTGAATTCGAATGTGGCTAGAACTACTTGTAACGGGATGTAAATTTGCATGTAGCTTAACCTATCTGTAATCGAGTGTGAACTCGAACGTGTCTGACGTCGGTCATACCTGTATTGGGTAGTGAATTCGGATGTGGATGAAACTACTTGCAATGGGATATGAATTGGCATGTGGCTAGATAGATATGTGATGGGGTACAAACTAGAACGTGACTGAATAATGAGTTTTGAATTAGGATGTGGGTAGAGCTCATGATTATAGGAGCCTTGGATAGATCTGCGTGTAATTGAAAGTGAATTTGTATGTGGCAAGAGCTACCCGTAATTGGGGTAAAACGCGAATATGGCTGAAGCTAACTGAAATGGTTGTGGATTCTAATATGGCTGAAGCTACCTGTGACGGGGTGGGGATTCTGATGTGGCTGGAGCTGCCTGTGACGGGGTGGGGATTCTGATGTGGCTGGAGCTGCCTGTGGCGGGGTGTGGATTCTGATGTGGCTGGAGCTGCCTGTGACGGGGTGTGGATTCTAATATGGTTGAAGCTACCTGTGGCGGGGTGTGGATTCTGATGTGGCTGGAGCTGCCTGTGACGGGATATGGATTCTAATGTGACTGGGGCTTTCTGTGACGGGGTGTGGATTCTAATATGGCTGAAGCTACCTGTGACGGGGTGTGGATTATGATATGGCTGGAGCTGCCTGTAACGGGGTGTGGATTCTAATGTAACTGGAGCTACCTGTGACGGGGTCTGGATTATGATATGGCTGGAGCTGCCTGTGACGGGATATGGATTCTAATTTGGCTGGGGCTTTCTGTGACGGGGTGTGGATTATAATGTGGCTAGAGCTGCCTGTGGCGGGGTCTGGAATCTGATGTGGCTGGAGCTACATGTGACAGGGTGTGGATTCTAATGTAACTGGAGCTACCTGTGGCGGGGTGTGGATTCTGATGTGGCTGGAGCTACATGTGGCGGGGTGTGGATTCTAATGTAACTGGAGCTACCTGTGACGGGGTGTGGATTATAATGTGGCTGGAGCTGCCTGTGACGGGGTGTGGATTATAATGTGGCTGGAGCTGCCTGTGGCGGTGTGTGGATTATAATGTGGCTGGAGCTGCCTGTGACAGGGTCTGGATTCTAACGTGGCTGAATCTAACTGTGATGCATCTGCATTACTGTATAGATTCAAGATGCATCTGCAAATCGAGTGGGAGTAAGTTCCATGGTTACTTACAGACGTTCCTATAAAAATGTTGTCCTCCTAAAGTATCACTGTTTACCTCTATTAAATAATTTTTTATTTCGTTAAATAATTTTTATTTTTCTATTTCACTATTAATAAGCACTCGCTTTTACCAAATAAATTAGAATAAATAATAATAATCATTTTACTTGAGAGGAAACACTGAAACTGTAATTGATGTTACTAAAAAATTTATATATTTTACTGATTTACTGAAGAAAAGAAATATTTAGTTAACATAAAGTTGTGTCATGAATAAATAAATATGCAATCTCACGTAGTAGGTTAAGTAGGCCTACAGAACGGTGGTGACGGATAGCTTCTTGCACACAATCAGTTATGATCCATTAAATATCCATTGTATGTTGTATATATCTTATGAATTTCTTACAGACCTTTCATTTGTGATTGCATACGAGCTACGCCTTTGTTTTTTTACGACCTATAAAGTAATTGGTAATTCATTTTCTTTATAGATTGATATAAATATATTTTGATTCATGAAGAATAACATACTTTGAGATAAGGATTTTCAAATGAACAAAGAATATGAATGCATTTTTTTAAACTCAAAAATGGTACAATAAGGAATATTCCTGAGGTCTAAAGAGCTCTCTTCATGACCCTGCTTAGTGGTGCGACTAGGCTTGAAAAATAGCCAACTAATAAAACGGTTTACAATACAGAATTTACATTGCTATAAATTGATGAAAATCAGAACTTGACGTAGTTGCAATCTATCGTAGGATTCTATATTCTATGGCGTTTACTGTTTTAAATTCAGAACTGTTGCGAAATTGATATGAACTGTCTAAATATGCCTATTCAAAAAATACATGACATTACTGTGACGTTTTTACGTTCTAATTTATAAATAATTAATCACTATGTGGGTTTTACAAATAAGCAACACGATATACTAAACAATTACTAAATTTATTGAATATATAAAATTAACTTATTATAATTAAATGGATCATTTCCTTAACTTTAACTATTGTGAAAAGTACAATTTACTATTAGGCCTACTGTTACAGTTACTGTAAACTAATCTATAATAATTACAATCTTCGATGGCATCAATAATTACAACTACTAATTGCAAAGTGACTTTACTAAATTCCCTTCTTTTAATCACAATTCCTAGCTCTATAAAGTGGCTTTCCTAGATTCTCTACTATTATTTACAATTACTAACTATAAAGTGACTCTACTAGATTCCCTACAATTACTGACTACTAATTGACTTTACTAGATTCCCTACTACCTACAGTCCAAAGCTAACAGTTCACTCACAGTCTCTTCAGTGTCCCTTCAGAAGTCGTCCACAAGTACCGCACTGCTCCTTCGTTGATCCCCACAACGAACCACTCACCGGTAACTTCTCCGTAGACCACTTCACTATACTCGGACACTTCACGCTCACTGTCGCTGCAAACACCCGGGCTGTAGGCTCTAGACTCACTGACTGACTGACTGACTAGCGCTGGTATCCGGGCCGTATATATCACCTGCAGGTCTCCATCTAGAAGCTTCTTGAATTCCCCTGCGTCCGAAGTTCCATGACAGAGCTGGCTCGTCAACCCAGAAGATTCTAGAAGTCTATTGAAGAGGTAAAGGGGCGTTCATGCGTAAGCCATTGTGCTCCAAAGGTTGTAAACAAGCAGGGCAGGTGGTCAGCGACCCATCCATTACTTCCGCATCACCGGTTCCCAGGATAGATGCCATTCGGAATGTCACACTGCCCCCTCCTTAAGGCTGATCGTCCCGATCAGCTTCCGCTCCATGGTACGGTGCTAGGCGATCAAGGTGGACCACAAGCATCTTGCCTCTTGGGTGTCTTTGAATCCTGTAGACCACATCGTTGATTCGTGTCACTACCCGATAAGGTCCTTGCCAATCCTGTTGAAATTTCGGGCATCTCCCCTTCTTCCGGATGGGACTGTAGAGCCACACCAGGTCGTTCACCTGGAATCCAGTGGAATTGGCTTGCCGGTCGTAGCGAGCTTTCATTTTGTCACTGGCCATTTTTAGGTGCTGACGAGCGAACTCGTGAGTGTCGTGTAGGTGGTCGACGAGCTCGCAGGCGTAGTCCGTTGCGGGCTGCTTTGCGTCAGGTGGCAGGCCGAACATGAGGTCACTAGGCAGCCGCAGCTCCCTTCCGAAGATCATCCTCGCTGGGGTGAAACCCGTAGTATCGTGGACCGAAGATCTGTACGCCAGGAGGAAAATGGGCACCTTCCGATCCCAATCCCGCTGATTGGTGGACACAACTTTCCTGAGGTGTCCAACGAGTGTCTTTATGTATCTCTCGACCATCCCATCAGATTGCGGATGAAGTGCAGTTGTCCGTGTCTTGTGCACTCCGAGACGCTGAAGCACCTCCTTCATCAACAGGGATCCGAAGTTCGTCCCTTGGTCACTGTGCAGCTCACGTGGCACTCCATACCGACAGATGAATTCGTTCACCAAGCACCCAGCTACTGTTGCGGCTTCTTGATTTGGTATGGCGTATACTTCTGGCCATTTTGTAAAATAGTCCATGAGAACCAGGAGATATTTATTTCCTGCATCTGACATGGGAAATGGACCGGCGATGTCGATGGCGATCCTCTCGAAGGGTGCCCCAACGTTGTACTGTTGCATTCTACCTCGACTTCTTGTTTGTGGCCCTCGGCTTCCAGTACAGACATCACATTGGCGGCACCACTTCTCTACATCAGCCCTCAAGTTCAACCAGTAGAACCGCTGACGTAGCTTGTCCACCGTTCTGTTGACACCTAAGTGCCCACCAGATGCTCCATTGTGGATCTCCTCCAGCACTTCCTTTCTTTTACTTCTGGGGAGCACAATCTGTTCAATCTGCTTCCTACCATTAGGGGCCTCCCAGATTCTTATAAGCACTCCGTTATTAACCCTCATTGAGTCCCACTGTGCCCAGTAGCTCTTATAAACATGGTTCCTAGCTGCAATGGCCTCCCAGCTAGGACGAGCCCCCGATTCCTTCTCCCGCAGCAGTGGTCCAACCTCACTATCCTCAAGCTGCTCTTTACGGAGTTCCTCCGGCTCCCATCCACTAGCTGGCTCCAAAGAGACACAACGCACTTCCACGGACGGATTCCTTTCTTCTACCTTGGAGCAGTGCTTACAACCCTCTGGGCAAGGTCGGCGAGACAGGGCGTCGGCATTGGAATGGTTTCTCCCTCGTCGGTGTTCAGAGGTGAAGTTGTATTCTTGAAGACGCTGCACCCATCGAGCTGTCTGTCCCTCCAGGTTCTTGAAGTTCATTAGCCAAGTCAGGGCAGAATGGTCGGTCCTTAAATGGAAAGGCTGTCCATAGAGGTACTTGTGAAAATGCTCTAATGACTTCACGACTGCAAGTAGCTCTCTTCTGGTGACGCAATAATTCCTTTCTGCTTTGGATAGCGTTCTGCTGAAGTAAGCTATTACAGCTTCGTGGTCGTCCTGAATTTGGGAGAGAACTGCCCCTATACCCACATCGCTGGCGTCCGTGTCCACAATGAACTTCTCTCCAAACCGTGGGAACCCTAAGATTGGAGCGCTGCAAAGAGAAGTTTTAAGCGTCTCAAAAGCCTCACTAGCCTCCGGAGTCCACTCAAACTTACGCTGTTCTTCGGTGAGCTTGGTCAGTGGCTTAGCAATATCAGCATAGCCCTTCACGAAGCGGCGGTAGTAGGTGCAAAGTCCAAGAAAACTCCTCACCTCTTGTTTGTTACGTGGGACAGGCCACTCCTTCACGGTGCTAATCTTCTCCGGGTCCACAGTCACTCCTTCGGATGACACTACGTGTCCAAGATAGTTAACCTTATTCTTGAAAAGATTACATTTTTTAGGTTTAACTTCAGGTTGGAAGAACAAAGCCTCTTAAAAACTTTCTCCAGATTCTGAAGATGGTCGTTAAACGTCTTCCCTATGACTATGATGTCGTCCAGATACACTAGACAAGTTTCCCAAGTCAGTCCCCGTAGCACATTTTCCATGAGTCTCTCGAAGGTAGCTGGAGCATTGCAGAGTCCAAAGGGCATCACCGTGAACTGCCAAAGTCCGTTTCCATTCCCTATGGAAAACGCTGTTTTCTCTTTGTCCTCCGGAGCTATCTCCACCTGCCAGTAAACGCTCTTCAAGTCCAGGGTCGAGAAGAACTTACAGCCTCCGAGAGCATCCAGAGTGTCGTCAATCCGGGGCAAGGGATAACTGTCTTTCTTCGTAACATTGTTCAGTAGACGGTAATCCACGCAGAACCTGGAAGTCCCATCCTTCTTCTTTACTAATACTACCGGCGAAGTCCATGGGCTGCTGGAGGGCTCAATCACTCCATCTTGCTCCATTTCTTTTATTTTTCGCTCTGCCTCTTCTCTCTTCGCCCAGGGTAGTCTCCTAGGTATTTGACGGATTGGTCTAGCGTCCCCAACATCAATTTTATGTTGAACCACAGTTGTTCTACCTTTTGGCCCCGTAGCAGTTTCAAACACATCTTGATATTCTGTTATTAACCTTGCGACTTGCTTCGTTTGATCCAATGTCATTCCCCTGCATGCATCTCTTACAAACTCCGCTATGTCTTCTGGAAGGTTTTTATGGTCTGAAGAGATATTCCTATCAGCTCGTGAAACAGAAGAAACCGGAGAACATTTACCTAGGAGCTTACCTTGTTTCAATGCAACAGGATGGTCAACCAAATTCATTATACGGACTGGAACTTCCTTAGAAGATTTGAACAGTGTTTTCGCTACAAGTACCCCACGTCCAAGTTCCTCGTCGTTTATAACTGGTTCCAGCATTAAGTTCTGGCCTTCCGGAATAGTCTTGTCCATTTCTGCTCTGACGATCTTTTGAGTTCGAGGTGGCAGAGTGGCGTCCTTCAACAAGCGCACCCAAGAAGATAAATTCTTCCTATGCTGAAGAGCAACTTCCTCTCCCCCAATGGTCGTCACTCCTTTCCTGAGGTCCAACTGTAAGCCAAGTTTCGTCATCATGTCCATGCCGAGTATGACGTCCTCCTCAATGTCAGCTACAAGAGCGCGATGCTCAAGACATGCACCCCCGATGCAGAAGGTGGCAACTGTCTCCCCGCGGACGCTGGCAAAGTCCCCAGTCGCAGTCTTCACTGTCCAGGTCGTCGGAGTTATTTTCATAGAGGAAGGACAAATATCTTCATTCAATATCGTCATCGTTGCACCAGTGTCCAGCAAAAGGCTTCTGGGCTCCCCGTTTACCAATCCGTCTATGTAAAGGCTGTTGGTCTGACCTGACAAAGATGCTACGATGATGCTCTTAGCTGGGGCCTCAAGTTGCTGGGTTGACAGTTGCCCCTTCCCATCAACCCTTTTTAGTTTTCCTGCCTCTGCCCCCCGAGAGGCTTTACTCGGGCATTTACTTCGGGGATGGCCTAACTCTCCACACCCCCAACAGCGAATCTCCTTCTTCCGGTCCCTCAGGGCATCAAGCACTTTTCTTACGATGTCTTCTATCTTCATAGGTTCTTCTTCCTCTGCGTAGACTCCTCGCAGACGTGCCTGGCCCCGGACGGATTGCTTTACGGCCTCAAAATCTAAGGCTTGCGTCAGGGCCTCGTTTAAAGTGTTAGGCCGGGCCAACTTTACAGCCTGCTGCGTCTCAGCATCCCGCAGTCCATCGAGGAACCTTTCAATGGATAGGCTCTCGTAGACAGCTTCGTCCACTGTGGGATAAGCGCCCCTCACTAATCGTGCGATGTCAGCTTCGAATTCTTGAAGACTCTCATTGGACTTCTGGTGACGACTCCTGAGCTGAGATCTGTAGACCAGTTCCATGTGTTTATGTCCGAACCGCATTTCCAACCGTCTAATCAAATCTTCGTAATTCTGTCGCTCAGCAGGTGGAACGGTTTGCAGTACGCTCAGAGCTTCTCCACGAAGTGAAAGGCACAACATGGACGCCTTCGCTGATGATGGCCAATTGTAGACAGCAGCGGCAGTCTCAAACAAAGTAATCAAATCTTCCCAGGACATCTTTCCGTCGAAGGTTGGCAAACTTGCGTTTTTTACGGGTGGACACACACTGGGCCGAGGTTTAAGGCTGGGTGGTTGCTGTCCACTTCCTGAGATCCCAGGTGGTTCGTTGCAGGTTATTGACTCCTTCCTCTCCTGAACCATTTCTTCTAAAACCCTAATCCTATCACCTAATTGCTTCGAACTGTCATCTAATTGTTTTTTAAATTCGTTCGAACAGTCATCTAATTGTTTTTTAAATTCGTTCGAACAGTCATCTAATTGTTTTTTAAATTCGTCTTCAACTTGGCAAATTTTATAATTAAATTCTGTAGCTAACTCTTCCTTCAAGGTTTTACAATTACTATTTAGTTTTTCGGTTAAGTCATCTTTAACTTCTTTTAAGTCACTATGTAATTTCTCTGCATTTCCTTTTAAGTCACTTTGTAATTTCTCTGCATTTCCTTTTAAGTCATTTTGTAATTTCTCGACATTTCTGTTTAAGTCACTTTGTAATTTCTCTGCATTTCTGGTAATCATAGACTTAAGTGAACTAGCTTCAGTTTCAAAAAGGAATGTTTCTGGATCATCCCCTGCTTCTAGCATTGCCTGCTTAAGTCTACTTACTAAAACTGATTTTGTTCCAGTATGATCTAAGTCCCTTTCTTCTAACTCCCGCTTTAAATCAGCCACTTTTAAGTCTACTAACTTAACTCCACTAGATGCCATCGTTCTTTTGCAAAACTACGTCTGAACAATATAGAATTACAGTAAATGAATTCAATAAACAGCTTAACAATAACTTTCAATAGATAAAAATATTAAACGTGTTGCTCAACAAATCTATCCCACTTCTGACACCAGTGTGACGTTTTTACGTCCTAATTTATAAATAATTAATCACTATGTGGGTTTTACAAATAAGCAACACGTTATACTAAACAATTACTAAATTTATTGAATATATAAAATTAACTTATTATAATTAAATGGATCATTTCCTTAACTTTAACTATTGTGAAAAGTACAATTTACTATTAGGCCTACTGTTACAGTTACTGTAAACTAATCTATAATAATTACAATCTTCGATGGCATCAATAATTACAACTACTAATTGCAAAGTGACTTTACTAAATTCCCTTCTTTTAATCACAATTCCTAGCTCTATAAAGTGGCTTTCCTAGATTCTCTACTATTATTTACAATTACTAACTATAAAGTGACTCTACTAGATTCCCTACAATTACTGACTACTAATTGACTTTACTAGATTCCCTACTACCTACAGTCCAAAGCTAACAGTTCACTCACAGTTTCTTCAGTGTCCCTTCAGAAGTCGTCCACAAGTACCGCACTGCTCCTTCGTTGATCCCCACAACGAACCACTCACCGGTAACTTCTCCGTAGACCACTTCACTATACTCGGACACTTCACGCTCACTGTCGCTGCAAACACCCGGGCTGTAGGCTCTAGACTCACTGACTGACTGACTGACTAGCGCTGGTATCCGGGCCGTATATATCACCTGCAGGTCTCCATCTAGAAGCTTCTTGAATTCCCCTGCGTCCGAAGTTCCATGACAGAGCTGGCTCGTCAACCCAGAAGATTCTAGAAGTCTATTGAAGAGGTAAAGAGGCGTTCATGCGTAAGCCATTGTGCCCCAAAGGTTGTAAACAAGCAGGGCAGGTGGTTAGCGACCCATCCATTACTTCCGCATCACCGGTTCCCAGGATAGAGGCCATTCGGAATGTCACATTACTTATGTTTATTTTATCGAATGAAAGACAGGAATGAATCCTAGGGTCGAGATAGTTGATCTGTAAGTTCGGCGTGGTCTACGAATAAGGTTTGTTCTCTACGGACATTCTACGGCGGCAGTTGGTTCACAATATTATATGAGATCAAATGGACGATTCTATACGGGAAATTTGACCATCTAGCTTGGACGCGTTTAGATGCGGCACTGAGGAAAAGATACAGAGATCGCTTTCTTATAACCGCAGCGAACGCTTCAGTGGCAGTTTTAGTTTTAAAATGATGGTCATGTCATCGCGTGGCAAAGTGGAAAAACAACTACTCGGCACACATTCAGCGCACTTTTGAAATCTCACTACTATCTCACAAAATTGGTCGATAGCTTAGTTAGCCCACAAGCTTAGTCGGCACTGGTGGCGCAGTGCTGTAACCCAGCTACTCGGGGACAAAGTGTTTGGGAGATTGTAGGCGATAGGTTCCATGCTCGGTACTCTTAATACCGACACGGCGTCCGCTCAATGGTTGCCATCAACGCAGACACTACTAGAGAAATCTGGAGTGTCCGTGTTGAATGGTAGTCAAGGTTCAGATGTTGTGTAGTGAAGAGAACTGAGTGTCAGACTTGTCAGTTAGCTGAAAATCAGACCAACACTACGTGGTTCGGATTCCACGTAAAGCTGTAGGTCCCATAATTTCCCTGGCTATTGGGCTATTAATAAATAGTCCTTTCTGAGCTAAGTCGAACTCAGATAGTAACAATGACTACACTCGTTCATCTACACTCATCACACTCATTCACTCCTCATATTCGCCCATATCTCTACGATCGGCGTCTTACAGATGAATAATGAATAATGAATAAATACCGTCTGTTCATTTGTCATTGGGCTAATAATTAATGACACTTTCTAAGGAATAGTAGGCGTTAATTATTTTAAAATGACTGCATTTGCTGATTTACTCATTTGAAATCCATATTCGTCCATATATTAATGATCGGCATCTTTGGAATAAATAAACATGTGTTTCTCTCTTGTTCTTTATCATTTATTTAAGAAACATGTGTGGTCAGTTCTTGTCAATACATTGTACAAACAGTGTACAATTGTACAAACAATTCTAAGTACGGTATTCCAAACGGTGCACCGATATTGCGCACCAACCCTTAATCCCCAAAAGGGTTTCCCCAACCTCCTCGCCGGTATTGCGCCTTACCCAAGCAGGTAGGCCTATTGAATCCTCAGCGTCCACCGTAGTAACTCTGGAATTGTCACTTATGCCTTACATACGATCCACACAGGTTCAATTTTAGAACATTAACGTCTTACCTAGTGATGTGGGCCGGGCAAATGCCCAGTGGGTAGGACATTTATAAATGGGCATTTGTCCAAAGCAATTTTAAGGGGGTAGGTGCGCCCTATCTTCCGTAATGTTAACATATGTACCTTTTTCTCAGTATGTAGAAAAGATATTTCATTTTAGTTTTTTTTACCTGATACATTGGCCTTTGTTACATAAACTACGGGTGAAAAATCTAACTTTGGAATAATTATAAATTTTTCACAAAATTTTAAAAGTCTTTAAAACATTTTCAAATTTTTTTTATTTATAATTTTTTTAAATTTTATTCTTTGTTAATTTTGACTATTTTTTTTATTCTGCTTATGTAACTAAGTTACATATATAACCACAAAAAGTTTCATCTTGTTACCATTAGTCGTTTTTGAGAAAAAGGAACATATGTGTCAAAAAACACAACTTTCGGAAAATCGCAATAAACCAAAATAAATACAGTTTTACTAATAAAAACAACACAAAAACATACATTAATAAAACCCTGGTGCATATGATGGTTCCTTCCCTTCATCTTCTTCAAATTTATTACTACAATTACTATATGCACTAGTATTAATGTATAAAGATGATATTAGAGTAATAAATGAATACACAATGTGTGGCACTCAGAGAGATGATTTCAATAGGAAATCGAGTAGGATACTTTTAGAAAACTAATATTGAAGCACATTTAGAAAATAATAAATAATTAGTGTTATATACCGTTGGAAAGAGGACATTTTAAGCTATAAAATGGTGAATAAAAATATTTTTCGATAAAAATAAAAATTTTCCATGCACCTACCCCCTTGCGCCCAAAACTTGGCATTTATGAGAAAAGTTAGTTTTAACCTTTTTTTA
>JAQJVL010008746.1:0-18543 GCA_035578905.1 Stictocephala bisonia
ACAGCTAATTTCACCCATTGTGGCTATCTAGTAGTTATTTATAAAAGAATGTTTACTACCAGCTATAAGGGCTACAAATCACTAAAAGGATAAGCAACGTCAGACTTTTTTTCACTCTTACTCAAGATTTAAAATGTTTACAATCTTGTTGTAGTGTTTCTTGATAGAGAAAAACGGTATGGCAGTTTTATAATGTTACTACTGACATTCACTATTTATTTTGTTTTTAATTTAAAAGACAGTGTGTGCAAAAACTGCCGCACAGATGGAGGTTTTTGCATTGCACGGATCACAATAATTGTTGCTATGTAAAATAATTTGTCACTATTACTTATCCTATTTTCTTTTGCAGGAAACAAAGAATACATTGTCACAGACAAAGGATTCTGAGATATACAAAGAATTGAATGATAAAGTGGAAGAACTTACTAAACAAATAAATAATTTGACCAATGAAAATGCTAGATTAGCAAAAGAAGTTGCTGACAAAAATGCTCTTAATAAAGAGATTACTAAAGCTCAGGATAAGGCTATTTCGGTAAGTTTTATTGGTTTTGATTTCTGTGCAGTGTCTTAGTTTTTTTATTAATTTTGCCTTTGTATACTAATTCTCATGTTGACTAATATTGCTATAATGACATTTTTAGGCGTTTACAAGAAGAAAACAGTAAAACTATATTAACATATCAGAATTGCATTAAGAAAAATGGAAGAAGACTTTCAGAAGGAAAAAGTTGATCTTAAGAAGAAGGGAAGAGAAATTGGTCAACGAAGTTATGAAGATGAAAGAAATTCATCTTAACTTGATGGCAGAAAATCAGAAACTAAATAAAAGAAGTGAGTTCATTGTCCAAACAAAAAAAGTGAGTATTATATTTTTGTTTTTTGCGGTGTACTTTTAATTAGAAACCTAAAAAAATAAAAAAACGAATGTATTTGAATGAAATATATTTTTCAGTAGGACAAGTGCCTAAATTGTTTTGGGATACTAAATCAGTCTTTACCGTACCGTTTTTTTGAAAGTCCTTTGATAAGTTCTTTAAGATTGTTATCATAACAAAAGGTAAATTAGCAAATTTATTTTTGAAAAGAGTGTTAAAATATTTTAATATAGTATATTGGAGAGATAGGACATCAGCAAACATACCTTAGAAGACAAGTTCACTAACACCAGAGTAGTAGTCATAAACACAAAATAAACACAATCTCACAAATTTTCAACACCACTGGCATTAACTAACACAAACTACTAACACTAGGCATTTTCTTCAGGTGAGTAGAGGGAGAGAGACTGACATGTCCATTTCTCTACTCACCTAAAGAAAATGCCAGTGGTATTGAAAATTTGTGAGAGTATGTGTTTTATTTTGTGTTTGTTACTACTACTCTCTGGTGTTAGTGGACTTGTCTTCTAAGGTAAGTTTGCTGATGTCCTATCTCTCCAATATACTAATTCCTGGCCTAGTGCCCTTTAACCTAACCTAAAATATTTTAATAATAATGTATTTTGTGTAGCACAAAAATGAAATGAAAAAAATTCACAAAATCGATTTTATAAATTAATGTCGCCTTCATTAGGTTTCTAAAACAGAAAAAAATTAAAACTTAATCTTAGCAGTATCCCTCTCTCTGTCTCCCCCCAGCGATGCTGGAGTGACTAATAGCTGAGCTAATAGTATGTGAAACAGTTGTCCGAATGCTTTTTTAAAAACCAGTAAACTTTAGATTGCAGTACAGATGCGCGTCTACAGAAGATATATTGCCTTGAACAGTCTGTTTGGTTCTATACTCAATTGTTATACTCAGGTAAACAGAGAAGTTACATACAATTTTAGGTTAGGTTAAAGGGCACTAGGCCAGGAATTAGTATATTAAGAGAGATAGGACATCAGCCAACTTACCTTAAAAGACAAGTTCACTAACATCAGAGTAGTAGTCACAAACACAAAATACACAAAAGCTCACAAATTTTCAACACCACTGGCATTTTCTTCAGGTGAGTAGAGGGAGAGAGAGAGAGACACTGAAATGACTTCCACTATTGCTGGGTAGGTGGCTGTGGTGGGGGGGGTGTACATCCATAGAGCAACACTCAGGTGTAGATGCAGTATTTCAGTTAGTATATATATATAAAAATATAAATGAAGTTTGCTGATGGGGAAGGGGTTGAAGGGAAGTGGTCTATCTTATGTTCAGATTAGGTGGGTCACGGGATTTTGTTATCCATTGGTGTGCTAATTCCATCCTTCGGAGTTGGGAACTATTGGCATGGGAAGGAAGGGATCTGATTACCTTAGTGGTGTAACACTGATCAAAATTTTGATTATGGAGAAGAGTATGGGCAGAGACAGGTTTTTCAGGATTTTGGACTTTGCAATCATGTCTATGGCCATTCATGCGTTTACGAAGGGTTTCACTGGTAAGGCCAATATATTGGGCAGGACAGTGCTGGCACTGGAGTTGATAAATTAGATTGGTGGAATCACAGGAGTGGTTTCCAGGTATCTTGTAGGTTAAGGAGGTAGTGGAGCTGGTAAAAGATGTGGCTGAGAGATGAATAGGGCAGGTTTTGCAAGATTTCTTGTTACAAGGATTGGAACCGGGTGGTTGCTGGTCTTTAGGACAGGTCAGGATGTTGGGATCAGGTAACTTAGGATGGACCAGGATCTGGCGGAGGTTTTTGTTTTGTCTGAAAGTTACAGTAGGAGGTTTTTCAAGGAGATCTTTGGTGTGGGGGGAAGCTTTTAAGATGTTGAAGCCATCTTTCAGGATTTGGTTGAGTTCAGGCCATGGTGGTAATTAGTGACAAGGGGTAAGCATTGGGAACTACTTCTGGTTTGGGGTTGGTTTTGGGACTGGGCTAAACGGATTTGGTTTTTAACAAGGTTGGTAGGGTAACCTCTCTTTTGGAGTGCACTGACAAGTTGGTTATTGTATTTATTTAGGTTTCTGGGAGAGGAAATGATATGTTTGGCACAGGTGGCTAGGCTATAGGGTAGGGAGCATTTAGTGTTGTTGGGGGTGACAGCTGGTATAGTGAAGGTATTGTTGTTTATTGGTAGGTTTGATGTGAATATCAGTTTGAAGGACACCGTCCTCCAATCCAATTTCAACATCAAGGAAGAATATGCGTTCAGAAGAGGATTGCCAGGTGAAATTCAGTGATGAAAAGTTTTGTAGGCTTTGAAGGAAGGTTTCAAGATTGTTTTCGGAGTCAGTCCAGATCATGAAAATATCATCGATGAAACGGAGCCAGCAGAGGGGTTGGACGGGTTGTTTTTGAAGGAAAGTCTTCTCCAATTTCCCCATGAACAGGTTGGCATAGGAAGGGGCCATGCGGGTACCCATAGCGGTACCCTTGATCTGGAGGTAGTTAATGCCAGAACTTTGGAAGTGGTTTTTTTCAAGGATGAATTGAGTCAGCTGAACTAGGAAGGAAGTGCTAGGCTTGGTGTTTGGAGGGCGTGTATTGAGGAAATACTCAATAGCAGCTAAGCCATGAGCGTGGGGTATATTGGTGTACAGTGAAGTAGCATCAATGGTAACCAGTTTGGTGTTAAGGGGTAGAGGTTGGGGAAGATTGGAGAGGAGACTAAGGAAATGATTGGTGTCCTGGACGTGGGAAGGAAGTTGTCGTACTAGAGGTTGGAGTTTATCATCGACAAAGGCAGAGATGCGTTCGGTAACAGAATTATAGCTGGCCACAATAGGCCTACCAGGGGGAGGGATGGTGCCTTTATGGATTTTGGGTAGGATATAAAACTGGGGTGGAGTAGGCTGTTCATTGATAAGCAGGATTTGGCTGGCGGTGGTTAGGTTTTGGTGTTTAGCATGATGAAGGAGGAGATTTTTCAGTTCTTGGTTGTGTTTTTCAGTTGGGTCGAAGTCAAGTTTTTTGTAGGTGCTGGAATCGGACAACTGGAGGTTAATTTCATTGATATAATCGGATTTGTTAAGAATAACAGTGGTGGAACCTTTATCGGCAGGAAGGATCATAATGTTGTCATTGGATTTTAGGGACTTTATGGCTCCGCGTTCAGCGATGGTAAGGTTCTGATCTTTAGGTAGTTGGGAGAAGAACTGAGGATCTGACACTTTTTGGAGGATGAAGTTAAGGTAAAGTTCAATAGGATGGTCAGGAGGTAGTGGTGGTGGGTCAAAGCTGGAAGGAGGTTTGAAGCGCGCTAGGCAGGTTTCAGGCAGGTTCGTAGGATTAGGGTTGAAGGTGTTGTTCTCAAAAAACATCTTCAACTTCAGGTTGCGGCCAAAGGAAATGACATCAGAGACTAAGGAGAACTGGTCTAGGTGAGAAGTAGGAGTGAAAGTAAGGCCTTTGGACAAAATGCTCAATTCAGGTTCGGAGAGGGTGTGGTTTGATAGGTTATACACGGAATGGTTGGAAGGATTGACTGTTTCCGTGGGTTTGACACTTGCGGGGGGATGGGTTGGTACACAGTTTTTTGGGAAGAACAGGGAGTTGGCCAATGGGTGTGGGTATATTAAGAAGGTCAGCTAGGTTAGGTTTTGGGCCTATAAGAGGATAGGTGGATTCAAGGTTAGGCCTAATTTGAAGGAATCCAACTGTTTGGAGGGTTTGTAAGTAGAGTTTGGAAAGTTTTTTTAGTTTGGTTTGGTTGAGTTTGGTTAGCAGGTTGTTGGCAGTGGTAATAGTATTGGTAAGTTCATTGATAAGATGGGGATTGGTGGATATGATCAGTTCATAGCAGGCAAGTAGGCTAGTAACAGTTTTATTGTGTTCTTCTTTGTACAGATTAAGGATGGTTTTAAGGATATGAAGGGAGTGACCATTAGATATTTCCAGGATTTTGTTGTGCATGTAGAAAGGCATAGCAGATATGGCAGGTTTAGAGGTTAGGCCTAGGGGGACAATTTCTAGGGCCAAACAATTAGAAAGAAAGGAAATATGGCTGGATAATTTGGCTAGATGGAAGGAGTGGTTTTTGAATTGTTTAAGCCAGCACTTAGGAAGATTCATGATGGAAGAGGACAGGAAGGCAGAATACAACACAAATGGAAAACAAGAAGAGTAAAAGGGAAAAATGACTTTACAATTTTAGGTTAGGTTAAAGGGCACTAGGCCAGGAATTAGTATATTAAGAGAGATAGGACATCAGCAAACTTACCTTAAAAGACAAGTTCACTAACATCAGAGTAGTAGTCACAAACACAAAATACACAAAAGCTCACAAATTTTCAACACCACTGGCATTTTCTTCAGGTGAGTAGAGGGAGAGAGAGAGAGACACTGAAATGACTTCCACTATTGCTGGGTAGGTGGCTGTGGTGGGGGGGTGTACATCCATAGAGCAACACTCAGGTGTAGATGCAGTATTTCAGTTAGTATATATATATAAAAATTTATTTTTATTTAGTTTTTATTTTTATTTATTTTTATTTTTATTTATTTTTATTTTTATTTATTTTTATTTATTTTTTTTTTTTATTTTTTTTTTTTTTTAATTTATTTTTATTTAGTATTTTATTTTTTTTTAATTTTTTAGTATATATATATAAAAAAGATTATATCAATGAAATTAACCTCCAGTTGTCCGATTCCAGCACCTACAAAAAACTTGACTTCGACCCAACTGAAAAACACAACCAAGAACTGAAAAATCTCCTCCTTCATCATGCTAAACACCAAAACCTAACCACCGCCAGCCAAATCCTGCTTATCAATGAACAGCCTACTCCACCCCAGTTTTATATCCTACCCAAAATCCATAAAGGCACCATCCCTCCCCCTGGTAGGCCTATTGTGGCCAGCTATAATTCTGTTACCGAACGCATCTCTGCCTTTGTCGATGATAAACTCCAACCTCTAGTACGACAACTTCCTTCCCACGTCCAGGACACCAATCATTTCCTTAGTCTCCTCTCCAATCTTCCCCAACCTCTACCCCTTAACACCAAACTGGTTACCATTGATGCTACTTCACTGTACACCAATATACCCCACGCTCATGGCTTAGCTGCTATTGAGTATTTCCTCAATACACGCCCTCCAAACACCAAGCCTAGCACTTCCTTCCTAGTTCAGCTGACTCAATTCATCCTTGAAAAAAACCACTTCCAAAGTTCTGGCATTAACTACCTCCAGATCAAGGGTACCGCTATGGGTACCCGCATGGCCCCTTCCTATGCCAACCTGTTCATGGGGAAATTGGAGAAGACTTTCCTTCAAAAACAACCCGTCCAACCCCTCTGCTGGCTCCGTTTCATCGATGATATTTTCATGATCTGGACTGACTCCGAAAACAATCTTGAAACCTTCCTTCAAAGCCTACAAAACTTTTCATCACTGAATTTCACCTGGCAATCCTCTTCTGAACGCATAGTCTTCCTTGATGTTGAAATTGGATTGGAGGACGGTGTCCTTCAAACTGATATTCACATCAAACCTACCAATAAACAACAATACCTTCACTATACCAGCTGTCACCCCAACAACACTAAACGCTCCCTACCCTATAGCCTAGCCACCCGTGCCAAACGTATCATTTCCTCTCCCAGAAACCTAAATCAATACAACAACCAACTTGTCAGTGCTTTCCAAAAGAGAGGTTACCCTACCAACCTTGTTAAAAACCAAATCCGTTTAGCCCAGTCCCAAAACCAACCCCAAACCAGAAGCAGTTCCCAATGCTTACCCCTTATCACTAATTACCACCATGGCCTACAAAAACTCAACAAAATCCTGAAAGATGGCTTCAACATCTTAAAAGCTTCCCCCCACACCAAAGATCTCCTTGAAAAACCTCCTACTGTAACTTTCAGACAAAACAAAAACCTCCGCCAGATCCTGGTCCATCCTAAGTTACCTGATCCCAACATCCTGACCTGTCCTAAAGACCAGCAACCACCCGGTTCCAATCCTTGTAACAAGAAATCTTGCAAAACCTGCCCTATTCATCTCTCAGCCACATCTTTTACCAGCTCCACTACCTCCTTAACCTACAAGATACCTGGAAACCACTCCTGGGATACCTGGAAACCACTCCTGTGATTCCACCAATCTAATTTATCAACTCCAGTGCCAGCACTGTCCTGCCCAATATATTGGCCTTACCAGTGAAACCCTTCGTAAACGCATGAATGGCCATAGACATGATTGCAAAGTCCAAAATCCTGAAAAACCTGTCTCTGCCCATACTCTTCTCCATAATCAAAATTTTGATCAGTGTTACACCACTAAGGTAATCAGATCCCTTCCTTCCCATGCCAATAGTTCCCAACTCCGAAGGATGGAATTAGCACACCAATGGATAACAAAATCCCGTGACCCACCTAATCTGAACATAAGATAGACCACTTCCCTTCAACCCCTTCCCCATCAGCAAACTTCATTTATATTTATATATATATATACTAACTGAAATACTGCATCTACACCTGAGTGTTGCTCTATGGATGTACACCCCCCACCACAGCCACCTACCCAGCAATAGTGGAAGTCATTTCAGTGTCTCTCTCTCTCTCTCCCTCTACTCACCTGAAGAAAATGCCAGTGGTGTTGAAAATTTGTGAGCTTTTGTGTATTTTGTGTTTGTGACTACTACTCTGATGTTAGTGAACTTGTCTTTTAAGGTAAGTTTGCTGATGTCCTATCTCTCTTAATATACTAAGAAGTTACATACAGTAAGCTATCATGGAGTATACATAAAAATAATTGCTTCCACTCCTCTGACATATCTGACAAACAAGCAGTTCTTACTTTTCTTTGTTATTATTATTCATATGATATATCATGCTTTATTACATCATGAACCATTCAAGTGTCATATTTATATAACTTGAGTGACAATGTTCTTTTACCAATTTTGCAGACTTGTATTTACAAATGTGTAAAAATTAAAAATAATGAATAAACAAGCAATATATATATATATATATATATATATATATATATATATATATATATATATATGTATGTATGTTTAAAGTTACCTAACCAATGTGATTAACATTTTTGAATGTTAAAAGATTTTTCTTCTAATGCCAATACTAAAATATTCAAAATGTCCACTATGTTCAAACTCAACCCTTAAAGCACTAAGTAATTGTGTGTAATTTTTCAATTTACACTCGATTTTTGTTGTATTTTTAAAAATTTTTTATTTTCTCTAAAGTTATATTTTTTTTATTTTAACCAGTTTATTGCAAGGTTGAAAAAATAAATATAACTATGAGATACATTTTTTACATTTTTACTAATCGAAATCATCCGGATTAGTCATTATGAAAATATTTACAATCCTACAGAATACAATTAGACTATGTGATAGTTAAAAAAAATTATAACGTAAATAAATGAAACTGGAAAAAATATAAATAAAAACAGCAAATTATAAAAGTTGTTTACTCAAGGTTAGTAATTACGTTTGGAACACACAACAAACAACTGAGCTCTGAGCGGCGCGTCGTCTGTCTTCACGTTCTGCATATATACGCATTGAGCACTAGCAGTAACTTCATTAGCAGAAAATGGCAGTGATTAGTATAAACTTCACATTTATTACAGTCGTTGCCAAGTAACCAGTTCATATGATTCATAACCGAATAAAAACCTAAAAATAGTGTTGACCTTGAAGAGTAGAGTTTGCTGCTGCATATTTAATTTAATCTGTTTATAAATATTGACTAGCGTAAATATACGGGTACCGCGTTACACATGCGCATATGTTAGGATTCCGCGTTTTAAAGGAATTAATTACACAAAAATGAAGTTAAAAGATAGTAATTTTGTTCTAAATTTAATTTACTTAGTCTCTCCCCTGATTTTCTAATAGCACCTATTTACCCTTCTGTGCTCAGTTTTTCAACTATACCATAGCTTTTACAAAAATGTCACTAAAACAATTGTATTCCCCTCTTTGATGAGTCAAAATTATAAACAACTGGATCAAAAGGGTCATTAATCCAAATATAACTGTACCAAATATAACTGTTGAAGGGTGTTTTAGACTTTAAGTAGAGTTAAGGTTTATAGAGTTGTGATGTTGTTACCTTCTTCTGGTGTAGTAACGTTCCTGGATGTCGTGGAGTCCATTGTCGGCAGCTGGAGTGGTAGTTGTCTTTGAGGGATGATGACGTAGAGAAGAGTAAAATTGCAAATCACAACTTAGAGAGTGTATTAATACATAAAATCAAATATAGCAAAACTATTTACATTTTGGTATTATTAATGAGTCTATGGGGAGCGAATGGATTCCTGCCATCATCCCTAGTTGCCTGTGGGTGAATTGCGAGAGGGCCGTGCAATGAGTGATCTTTGTCCACAGCTGGCAGCGGCGGGGTAATAATCTTATAACAACATCACTCAAGAAATGATGGAGTAGGGATTGGTGAAGAGAAATTAAAAATTATATTTAGTTAAACACATTTAAGGAAAATATTTTGCCTTAATAACTTTCAATACCACTGTACATGTATCGGTGGGCGGGTGAGTCAATCAATACCTGTGTAGGTGGGTGGGTGGGCCAATACCTCTGTATGTGTTTTGGGTAGGTGAGTGGGTCAATACCACTGTACTGTCAACCTTTTTCGTTTGTAACTTAGGCCGACATGTTGCTTGTTTACATCATTATTTTACCAGAGTAAGTTCTGGATCACTACTTTCACTTTCTCAATCACTTTGGTCATTCTGATTATACACAGAATCATTATAGTCACTGTTATCTGAAAATAAATCACTCAAATCATCATTTTTGCCAAATAAATCTTCTATTTCCCATTCCGTAAAAAGTGCCCTACATCTACAACCAGACGCTGTCCTCATGACAAGAAGTAATACCAAATGAAAACAACAAGCAAACTATAGCTGTAAAATGAAGTGAAAATCATTCTGTTGACAAAATAAACAAGCTCAACTCATTCATACACTCAAGTCGTTTACAGCACTTAAGAGGTTAACAATGTATTGCCGTACACCAATATAATGTGTACAAAAAAGGATTGACATTAAAGTATAACTTATGTAAATATTTACTCTGTTTATTCACTGTTGCTACCAGTTCACGCTCTCATTTTCCATTAAAATAGGGACCATCATTAATTTTCTAATAAATGAAAACTCTATTTGCACTCTTCTAATTATAGTTAGGACAACAAAAACCACCCGTTTTATAACTTTTTCTGCACAGTGCAATGATAGTTGTCCAGGAAGATATTTAATACTGTCCCCCCTCTTCATGATCACGTTCTGCTTCTGTTGCACACGGTCCTTGGTCGTGTGTTGTTGTAATAGTAAATTATGATTTGTCATTGCTTGTGAATAGTAATATTAAAACACTATCCTAGATCAGCTGAGATTTCACACATGAAATTTGTTCTGACCATTAACTTGACTTATTTAACACCAGTTGTTTATCTGTGCTTTGCTAAGGAATAGACATATTATGAATAGTGAGGTTTCGATTTCATTAAAATTAAATGTTAAATTCCAGTAAGAGTGTTTACCTATTTCAAAAGTGTTCATTTCTTTATTTTTAATGGACAGCTAATGATTAATTAGATAAATAAAATAACTCCATCATAACGTCATTGAAACTTTAAAGGCCACGAGTCCTAGATGTGAATGTGTTGGATGTGAATAAAACCTTGCCAGAAGTATACTCAACAACTTCCCAAATTTTCCCGATGATCGGATGAACAATATTATAATGCACAAAGGACAAACAGAAAAACATAGATTCGTTTTCAATAATACAACAAAATATTTCAATAATATTTTATTGAAAAAAAAACTTCACAATTTACGACAAGGCTTTACCTGAACCATGTCTTTTACTGTTGAAAAAACTGCAAAAGGAAAGCCATGTATTTTATTCAATTACCAGAAATATAGAATGCACCGCACATTAAAAAACGGTGACATATCCTGGCGCTGCCTAGGGAGGACCTGCGGTGCCACAATAAAAAGCGACGCCAGCATTGAATCAATCTCTGTTTCAAATGACAAACACTCAGGAAGTCATCCAGTGACAATGAGGCGACTATCTTTGGAAACAGCGTCACCAGCCTCTCTATCCCCGGCAAGATCTGCACGAGTTCCCCTTGCGTCGCCAGAAAATACGCCAACCACTCCCGCTACTCCAAATGCATATGTAGCTGAGGAGTGCAACCAAGATCATGTATTGGACTTGACTACGCCTAAAAGCTCCAGCCCAACGCTACCCAATGGGAGTCCACAGACAGGCCCGTCGGGTGATGTAGCTAAACCCAATGACTCCGCGTCCTTGGATAGCAACCTCCTAGCTCTAGAGAATATACGGCTGAGAGACGAGTTGGACCAAATGACCAACAAATAAATATAAATGTATATTAGACCACAGCGTGGTGTCTGACCAACGACTACTCCAGTACACAACAGAAGTATTCGCCGTCAGCACCCCCCACTCTTCAACCACTAAATATCCGGAAACAGCCGACCGTTCCCTCCAGTGCCATATACCTCATACCTATTCAGCTGCAGCACACTCTCATAATGACGATTTGCTCCAAAGTATGAGGACAACAATAGAGGTTTTGGAGGCCGAGGTCAGGATTCTGCGGAAAGACGCTACCAACTGCCGATGTAAGAGCCCACTTAAAGACGCCCATCATCACAGACAAATATAAACCCCCCGGTACAAACCCAATCAAAACGCCCAAATCCACCCAACAGAAGAAAAAAATCCCAGCATAAAAAACACCTGAATTCTCAACGCCAATCCCTCAGCATTTCAAACAACCGGCCAAAAAAATAACAAAACTTCTAGATCCCGCACATTTGATGCAACACCCAAGCCTAAGCCATCCTTCCCTTCACAAACTGACCCCATCACATTTGAACTACAAATTTAGCTCGTTTTATGTATACCAATTTTGAGGACCAAATGATGATATATCGTTATTTCTTGGGTTTCCGTTTAGGACTAACTGGCAAAATTTTGTCATTACTTATTTTCCATTGGGGAGTGTAATTAATAATTATAACCTCAATTTTGACTGTGTGTAATTACTTGTTTGTCTTTAAATTCAAAAGAACCGTTTATAATTTTTCTTTGTCATTTTTTGTTTAGCACAACCGGTTTCGAATGATCTTCTTCATCATCTTTAGGTGCACTTCACTCAAGATATAGTATCTATAAATTAGAAGGGATTGACATTTTATCGTATGAATTGTCATTAGACTTAACTCGACAATTTGCTATCTGTCGTTGCTTTTAGTTGTGAGTTAACATGTGTTTTATTGAATGGGTCTAAAGTATATTGTTTATTTCAGTTTTTGTTCACTAGAACCTTTCCATATTGCTAATTAACTGATAGAGATGCAGAAAGTGTCTGCAATCTTTATCTCTTGCAACTATTCACGTACATAGTAAATACGGATTTTATTGTGGCTGAATTTGCTAGATTTAATTAAGTTTTTTATTGAATTTGTATGAACTTTTTGTGTTTGTAAATAGTAAAAGAAAACTTAAATAAAATGTAATTTCATTTTTAAAATATTTTAGTTTACAAGCTATTAACAGGAATAAATATTTTCTCTTTTTAGCTTACAAAATGAAAATATAAATCTTATAAAAAAATATATCAAAATTTATAATGAAACAGGTTTGTAACATAACATTAAGAGACTTTAAAAATCAGCATTTAATTTATATTTTAAGCTTACAAGCTACCATCAAGAAGAAATATGTTTTCATTTTAGGTATCAAAATTAAAATTGTAGTATAAATGTAAATATTTTAATAGAAATTGGTCTCTTTTTGATTACTAGTTATTAGAAATATTTTTATTGGAGCATATTTCATACATTAAGAATCCATGCAACTATCTTTTGGCGCAAGGAGAAAAACTAGTAAAACACATGCAAGTTAGAGCAGTGGCAGCTCCTTTTGCCAACCAAGAGATAGGGGAAGTGATTGGTGGCCGGACCGCAGGCCTACCACGGAGCGAGCGATCTAGTTATTCTTATATACATTGATGTACTCAACTAATGATGAATATTTTTGTGCACTTTTTTTAATTTTTTTCTCTTGGTCCTAATATGGTTAGTATTTAACATTCAAGAGATTATTTTAGTTCTATTAATACTAACGAAATGTTTATAAAAAATATAAATAAGAAAATAACATGTTTCTACAGAGGACTTGAAACAAGTGAAAAGAATTTGGAGAAGAATCTAAAAGCAAAAATAATCAGCTCTCAACAAGCGCAACTACTCATCACGAAAGCATTTTGGGAGAGTCAAGTAAACTTGTAAGTACATTGGTTACATTTCTACAACCTAATACTAGAAGTACTTTTATAATCATGCAGTTAAGCTAGATATAATTAATAGTGATATTAAAATAATGGTATGAAAATAATGTTTCTGAACTGAAGGAATTTGCCAAACCTTGACAAAAATAACTTATATAAGAACACAACTATTTAATAATTGACCATAAATTTAACTTAAAAAATAGTTAATGTTGAAAAATATTGGCATATTAACCATTTAACCTGAACTGTCACTATTTTAATTTCAATACATACAATATTATGTTACCAATAAGCTTTAATTTATAAGATTAAATTTAAATTTTTTCGTTTTGTAAATTTGATGAATAAAGAAGATTTGAATTGACAAGAAGTAAGCTAAAAGTAATCTTGTGAAATTCATACAAATTAAATTTAAAAATACTGTCAAATTTTACTGAGTGAACAAACCAGATTGCAACAAATTAATATTGCATACATATCTTATTTTCAGGGTGTTTTTCTTTTCTTTTTTTTTCTTCAAATGTATTATTTGATATAATCATTCTTTATCACACATACAAATAATCAAGTGCAAGGCTACATAATACTGATGCATTGTAAAAATAAATAAATAAACTAAAACAGATTAAAGTAAAATGGCACAGGCTACAAATAAATTAAAACAATGACAAAAAATTTTAACCACATGATTGTCAATGTTGCCATTTTATAAGAAGGACAAAATCAAATAAAGTTCAACCTTGTTCATTGTTCAGTAAATTACTTACAAGGTACAGTAACTTAATGTCCAAAAGATTTGTTATTTTTAACTACTATTCATTGTGACATTGTTATTTCGTTCATCTGCACTGGGCTTAACTGTGCTTAGTGCCACAGGCGACAATTTTGCTGTGTCATGCCGTCATGGCTTAAGGACTGTGGAACTATCAAGATTTTATTGTTTTCCTTTTTATATTGATTGTTTTAAAAACACCTTTGCTGTATTTGCTGTTATTATCTATTCTATTTCCTTTTAATCAGGATTTTTTTACTTTCTGGATCAGTTTTTGGTCCAATTTATACATAGTAACAAGGTTGAACTGTTCATTCCACCACTATATTACGACCTACTTCAAATAGCTATGTTGTGATGTATCAAATAGGAGCATTTTAAAATATGGTAGGGGTAAATTGCACCCAGCCAACCTTGTCATCAACATTTAACACTACGTGACACACGTGGAAATAATCCCGTGATAACACGCGTGGCGGGGATTCCCTCACCATTAGTTTTTTTGCTATTATTTATTTCAGATTAGGAATATTGCCCAGTTAAACGTATTTTATTTTGCATTGCACTATATATTAAATATTTACAAATATGTTACTTCGATTTAATTAGATTTTAACGACAAAAATATGAACACAACTTACCTTGTTATTTAGTGTTTTGGTTTGTAACGCCACAACACACGTTGGCGGGGATTCCCTCACTAATGGAAAACAACCAATATTGTGGTCACAATAATAAACTAAACAATTTGTTGTAATTCTCACTTTATTTACACATACATAAATATAATAGCTGTTGATCATAAAATAACAAAACATTGTATTTATGTTGGATTTATTTAGTCCTCTTCTTCACCTGATTGGTCATTTTCATGGATTTTGTTGCAAACTGCTTTAGTGTGTTCACGGCAGATATGTTTGTGACAAGTATTACATACTGTTTTTGTTTTCCGATTCTTCTTTAGAGGACAATAGCTGCACTTTGTAAGAAAATATTTACAATCACTAACAAGTTACACCACAACACGCTTAGGCGGGGAATCCCCGCAAGAGAAGAGAAAAATGTACATGTATAAGCTCCCGACGCTCAAGGTCGATTGGCAGTGCCGAAAATGTAAGCAGGGGAAGTGGAGGGAAGATGTCCTTGAGACACAACCCCCTCCCAGTACGTATTTCTACAAAGTAAACAAAAAACGACGAAAGTGGGGAATCCCCGCCAGGCGTGCCATGTAGTGTTAATTAGTTAACATTAGATGGCACAAATAAAAATAACTAACATTTCTTTATGTTGTAATATTACAGGCTAGGAAAGCGCTGTGTTGAGAAGATATCTGAGATGCACAGTTGGTTCAGCCTTTTGCCCTCTGGAGAAGTTGAAGAACTGCCCTCCTGGAAGGACGTGCGGCAAATAACCATCCAGTGGGGTGAAATCAGCAATAAGATTCAGCAGATACAGGCAGAATTCCAGGTATGGAAGTGATTATGAGCATGCCTATATTCTTTTCAAGAATCAAGATTGCTATTGTTGTCCCACAATACATAAATACAGTGTTTTGACAGAGTTCTTATTTCCAAAGGGTTATACAAGTACTCAGTACAACAAAAATCACGCATCAAAAGAATTATGCATGCTGTTGGGTTTTCCATCATCTACTTGTTATTTAATTGACTGTACAAACTGAATAAATTAAGAATTTTATCATTATACTTAGTGTAATATTTCTGTACGATGAACTTTTAATAGAAATCAACAATTTTAGTATCTTACAATAGGTTTTAACCTACATTTGTGCTGGAAACTGATAGAATTATATTTGTTTAGAGCATAAACCTTCAACAAAGCCAACTAACTAATAAAAAAAACACAAGGCTATGTATGTGCAAAAGAAGGGAGAATATTCTCCCCAGAGCCTATAGATTGTGACATTGTGTAGTTATTTACTGTTCCCCATCGATATACATAAAACCATGGTAAATGGCATATGGACAGCGCATGCGTGACAGGTTCTATCTCTTACCCTTATAGTCACCTGATGTACTGTCTGCAGCATTCTCAATTCTCTTTCTACGTGCCACATATGTTAACTCTGCTATTGCAATGTCCGTTCTAATTTAATTACTAACAGTAATCCACATTTAATTTATCATAATGTAAACAATATTAAATGTACACAGAATCTATTTATAGATTTTAAATTAAATAAAAACAGCTGATGTAGTTAAAATTATATTGCATTGCAAATCTATATCAGCATTGTGTATATGAGATAAATACACAATGTGTAAAAACTAAGAAAAATAATCCATAATTTTGTACAACAATCACAACTTTTAATTAAAGTGAATTGTGAACTGCAGCTAAATCAACATGTTAACTTACAGACTTGACTGTACTTAGCAGCACGCTTCCACTGGAGGAGAACTGTGGCAGGAGAAGTTCTCTATCTCACACTACCCACCCAACACACATTTAGTTTTGGTTTAAGTTTAATTAGCATAATGAGATGGTTGGTGTTTCAGACAAAGTATAACGAATTAGAAGCTAGACTGTCTCGTGGAGAAGAAGTTGATGACATAAACTGTCTCAGTCTGCCAACGCTGCCCGACGAACCAAACCCCCTCCCCCTAGACAAGATACATAAGGAGATCACTGACAAGCACACAAAGAGAATAAGTGAGCTAACCCAATTGGTGGCTAATCAGCAGCTGGAAATTGAGAAAATCAAGGAAAGCAGTCAACAGGTATGTTGATTTTTAGTTTTATGTATATAGATTTTATAAATAAAATTATTGTTAATTGAATTCAAATGTTATAAACTAAGTTTTACTTGCATTAACAGAATAAACTTACAAGAGTTCAGGATTATTTTATTACATAAGTTTTCATACCTTAAAATTGGAAAATAATAGTGATACATTTAAGAGAGATTAACATGATACTTTCTATACAATTGAATCATTATACTATATCGGCTATATTCCTCAAATGAACATGATTTTAATGTTAATTTACATTGAATTCATGTCCAATTGTGTAAATTAGGTTAGCTCTAAAAAGCTGATGTAGTATTGATAATAACAACATACTTTAAAATTTGTAGTATGGTATTTTCTGTGTAAACTATGTCTTATTTACTGATTTTATTTTGTCAATCACATCATGCATAATCAATTCTCAAGTATATGCTACAAGTTAGTATGTCAACAATTTGCAAAATTAAGTTCAGTAAATTGAGAAAAATAAATTACATTACTCTTTAGATTTAATGAATATTTTACTGAAAATGAGCCAACTGTCAAAAATAGTAATAGTGTCTTAGTTAAGGATTCAAATCTTGGACCTTGCTCTCCGTAGTCCGAAGCCTTAGCCACTGAGCCACCAAGCTGGTTTATATGATTACATAGCTGCAGTATAACTTTTACTTGATACTGGTAGTAGTAACTATAAAGCTGGTAATAGTAACGTTATTAACTTCATTACTTGATTTAAATGGCATTTACTTAAAACAGAACCTATAATTTTGTAATTTAGCTCTGTGGCGATAGATCAATATTTAATCATTAAGAATAAGTACTTTGTACTTCAGTTTTTATTATATTTAGATTTTTAACTGTCAATACAATCTTGAATTTTTTATTTCTCCTTTTATTTTGGTAGCTGTCTTGAAAGATATGTTATAAAGATATTAAGCTGTTTTCTATTGTAATATAATCAATTGATTTGATTTAACCTACTATACAATTTGGAAAATTAATCCTGCACATGTATTAAAGGGTAAATTATATTTTTTTTCCTTTAATATGAGTTTCCTACAAAAATTTTAATTCCTCAAGAATAAAATGTATAAATCTTGATGTACAAAAAGATTAAAAGATCTCCTAAAGTAATATTTTAATAACAACAATAATAGCATTGGCCAAGTGGTCTAAGGCGTTCGGACTTAGGACCGGAGTTACAGATAGCGCTGGTATTCAACTTCAAAAATTTTTACAAAGGAAAAAATGGAAATTGAGTACTGATTAAAAATAATGGTAAAGACCATTATTCAAATGACCATTATTCAAATTATTCAAATGGTCTTTACCATTATTTTTAATCAGTTCTCAATTTCCATTTTTTACTTTGTAAAAATTGTTATATTTCTTTGAATGAAAATAAATTCATTTACTATTCACTTTGTAAAGTACTTGTTCCCCCCCTTACCCTGTCTCACAAGTCCCCGCTCAGATGAATAGTCTATGGAGAATTGGTAGAGTAGGATTAAAAATGAGATCGATCTCTCCTTAAAAGAAAAAAATGTTTATGTATATTTTAAAAAGATATCTTAATAATAAAATCAGCATGGACCAGTCTTTAGTAAAGAAGTATCTGATCATTAAGAGTGTTTTTAATTACTTTGTGAACAGTTTTCAGCAATTGATGAATCCCTTCCAGATCACCCAAAAGGATGCAGACTCCTTTGATCCCCTGCTTTTGGCAGCCCGGAAAACCACCTTTTC
>JAQJVL010008747.1:0-18546 GCA_035578905.1 Stictocephala bisonia
TTGGTAATTGTTCACTTTGGTATTTGTAGAGTTTGTGGTATTTATAGCGTTTGTTATTATTGTGTGTTATTTTGTTAATGTTAGTTATCTTGTTATTTATTCAACTGCAAATTATTGTTGCGGCCTTCTGCCTCTTTTTGTTGTGGCCTTCTGCCAAGTTTGATTAATTGATATTTTCTGGTTTTCATGATAATAAAATTAGTTTTGCTCAGCTGCCGAGTGTTATTTTGACCCTCCAACTGCCACCCGTGATCCCATCGCTCGACTTGTTTTGAGCCATCCCCCGGTTGGCACGCTTCCCAGCTTTGGTGGGGGGGGATGGGTCTCAATTGGTAGCAGAGCGTGGTAGCCTTGACGCCTTAGGACTTGTCAGGCACACCGAGCCTTCTTCTATTACTTGCTGGACGGCATCCCAAACTCCTCTACCTATTCTTCTGAAGGCGTTTTTCCAGTTTAAGATTGAAGGATTTTCCTGGAGGTGGGGTTTTCTTGTTGCCAAGGACCTGGCGGTTTCCTGTATCCTAGGGGCAGACTTCTTTTCTAAGAGTGGTATGGTGCTTGACCTCCAGAAGCGCCAGATATTTTTCAAGTTTAATCGGCGAGTTTTGGTGCCTCTAGTAGGGGATTCTGACTGCCCTCCTGCAGTCAGAGAGGTGGGTTGTGAGCCCGAACAACCCAAGGTGGATCCGGTTGGTCATCTCCCCCCTGAGCAGGCGGAGGCCATTAGGAGGCTGTGTTTGCGGTTTCCTGATGTGCTTACGGCTGAGCTTGGGGTCACTTCGCTTCTGGAGTATGAGATCCACCTCACCGATTCTCAGCCAGTTAGGAGTCATCCGTACAAACTTGCTCCCCCAAAGATGGAGGTTATGAGGGCTATGATTGAAGATCTTCTGAGCAAGGGTGTGATTGAACCGTCTCGTTCTGCTTATGCCAGTCCAGCTTTTCTTGTGCCCAAGCCTAATGGGAAGTCTAGGCTTGTGATGGATTATCGGAGGCTCAACGCTAAGGTCGCTATTGACTCGGTACCTCTGCCTGATTTGCATTCTGCGTTTGATTGGTTCGGTAAGGCTAAGTTTTTCAGTGTGTTTGATTTGAACCAGGCCTACCATCAGATTCCATTGAAGAAGGAATCACGGCCCATGACTAGCTTCTGTGTTCCCTGGAATCTCTATCAGTTCACTAGGGTTCCTATGGGTCTTGCTGTGGGTGCCCAGACTCTTACTCGTCTGCTTGATTCCATCTTCCATGATGTGAAGTTCAAGTTTGTTTTCAATTACCTGGACGATCTTCTTGTCTACAGTGAGACTTTCGGGGAACACATGCAACATCTGGAGGAAGTTCTTAGTCGCCTCAAATCAGCTGGCCTTACCGTCAATCCAGAGAAAGTCACTTTTGCTCGTCCTGAGATCTCTTTTCTGGGTCATCTTATCTCTTCTCGAGGCGTCTGCATAGATCCTGCGAGGACCCAGGGCATTCGGGATTTTCCTCCTCCCAGAGATGCCAAGGGGATTGCCCGTTTTGTGGGGATGGTGAATTTTTACCGTCGCTTCATCCCTAACGTGGCCGAGCTTGCTGCCCCGTTGAACGAGCTGCGAAAGAAAGGTGTCCCTTTTGTGTGGGGCCAAGCTCAGCAGACTGCCTTTGATGCTCTCAAGGAGGCTATCATGCAACCTCCTGTCCTGCGGATGCCTGATTTCAGCAGAGAATTTGTTCTTCAGACTGATGCCTCCTCCTCCGCCATTGCTGCTGTTCTTTCTCAGGAGTTTGATGGGGTCAGGCAGCCCATCGCTTTTGCTTCGAGGACGTTGTCTCACCAGGAAAGGAAAGCTTCTTCCATCTATGAGTTAGAGTGTCTGGCTGTTGTCTTTGGTACGGACAAGTTTCGGCGTTTCTTGGAACACGCTGAGTTCTTGCTGGAGACGGACAATCAGGCACTGTCTTGGCTTCTTGCCCATCCCCGACAGCTCGGGAAAATTGGTCGCTGGGTGGTCAAAATTTCTGCCTTTAAGTTCCGAGTTCAACATCTTAGGGGTACCCAGAATGTCATCGCGGATGCTCTGTCCCGCATGTACCACGAACCCAGTGATCCACCGACTGAGGCTGTTGCTCAGTGTGGGGCTGTTCTTCTGGATTTTCCTCTGGCTTTTGACGACCTACTGTCCCATCAGCAGAAAGATCCCGAGCTGTCAGTCATCTTAGGTGAGCTTCAAGAGGGAGGTGCCCACCCTCCCTATTTTCTGTCCAAAGGGGTACTCTGTTGCCGTCCTCGACAGAGGGGTGAACCCCGTGTAGTGCTGCCTAGTCATCTAGTACCGATGGTCTTTCAGTATTATCACTCTTCCCTTGTGGGCGGTCATCTTGGCATTCATAAGACCATCGCTAAGATTCGTAGGTACTTCATCTGGAAGGGCATGGACCGGGATGTTGCTGGCAGAGTGCGGGCTTGTCACCTGTGCTCTCTCAGCAAGCCTAGTCAGAATGCAAGGTTAGGGTTGTTATCTTCTGAGGTGGCCGAGCGTCCTTTTGAGAAGGTGTTCATCGACTACGTGGGTCCTTTTCCCCGTAGCAAGTCAGGTAACTCCTACCTACTTGTTTGTGTGGATGCTTTCTCGAAGTTCGTTTGGCTTTTCCCACTTCGGAGCGCCACGGCTAAGCTCACCATCCGTGCTCTCCAGTCCCAACTCTTCCAGCACTTTGGTGTGCCTTCCACTCTTGTGTCCGACAACGGTAGCCAGTTTACCTCCCATGAGTTTCGTAGGTTCTGTTTTGGCAATGGTATCAGGCATGTGACTACCTCTCCTTATTACCCACAGCCTTCTCATGCAGAGCGGTTCAACCGCAATCTTCGGTCTGCCCTTATTACCTTCCATGCTGAGAAGCAGAACACCTGGGATGAGAGTCTCTCTTGGCTCCAGCTTGCTTTCAATTCTTCCAAGCATGAGAGTCACAATGCCACTCCCTTCGAAATTCTACATGGCTACCCTCCTAACAACCCTTTGTCCAACTTGTGGAGGTTAGAGGATCTTCTACCTACGCCAGGTGCCACTGACGTAGTGTCCACGTGGCGGGCTGCTCGGCGCAACCTGCTACGTGCTAGAGAGAGAGTGAGGAGGAGGTATGATAAGGGTCGTACTCCTAACCCTTTTCAGGTTGGAGATCTGGTTCTTTGTCAGGCTCACCCGGTCAGTTCGGCCGTGGAACGTAGAGCTGCAAAGTTGTGCTATCGGTGGTCTGGTCCCCACCGCATCGACAGGTTTTTGTCACCGGTGACTGCTCTGCTGGTTGATCCCCAGTCAGGCAGGGTGTTCAGGAAAGCCCATGTGTCCCAGCTTAAGGCTTTCCGGGGAACGGTTGATCCAGGAGTTGGTGTTCCTGGGGGTTTCTTGGGGCAAAGAGATTGATCACCTCTGCGCCCTAGGTGGCTGTTCTGAGAGAGTCTCCTTTCTCTCTTTTCTGGTCGGGCCCGACCGTCAGGGTAGTTCGCTCCCTGTTTGAGGGGTTTCCCCTCTTAGTTTCTCTTTGGCGTCCTTGGAGCACCACTCTTTGGAGGTTTCTTCTTCTTCCTCTTGGTTCCCTGAGGTACCGAGTTTTTTCCCCTGCCTGGGTGTGTTGAGGTTTGCAGAGGGAGGTTGTACCGGGTCTTGGACCGGTACAGTTTCGTTTTTTCGTCTTTGTCTGCCAGGCTGCCTGAGATCGCTCACGCTCTGCGTTCCGCGTACTTTGGTAGCCGTTGGCCCAGTTCCGTTTCGTTCCGTGTTCCAGCAGCTTCGGTCCGGTTGGCCTGTCTGGTCAGTTGTCTTGTGCTGCCTGCAGAAATAGTCATGTTCAGATAGACACTCTAAAACGTAAGTGTTCATTCTGTAAGTTTTAATATCTAATCACCCTTTTGGTGAAAATACTTTTGATTCATTGAAAATATTAATCGTTCTTGCTTGTGTTTTCAGGGTTTTGTTAAATTTGTATTTTCTTTGTCTAGTTTGGTTAACCTAGGTTTGACCCATGTGCTCCATGTTAATTTTTACCGTTAATTACCGTTAATGCTTTTTATATCTGCCTTTATTTTCAATTGTAATTCTGTATAATGTTTATTGAGCCTTTTTACAGTTGTAGTTACCGATTTACCATATTTTTTGTTCCTTGCCAATAACCTAGCCTAGCTGTACTCTTTGATTTTCATGTTCTAACATATTTCTCCTGTTTCAATAGCCTAGTTCTCAGTTTATCATTTTTAGTTCCATATACGTCTTTTATAATTTGTTAACTTGTAATTGATTTTAATTCTGAGTTTGCCCACCTAATTATTCTTAGCCTAAAGTTAACCTTTCATTTTCTAGTTTGCTCCACTGTCTTGTTTGCTCTTCATGTTCAGTTTTGTTAAATCATGCACCCTTATATTTAGTGGTTATGTGTAATATGTTGTTGTGATGGCTGGACTGTTTTAATGTGCTGTGGTCTGGTTGCAGTCCAGGGTCCTTGAGTAGGACGTTTCAACCCTCAGCCGGTCGTCCGGGCAAAGTTCTACCATCTGCACTGCTAGCCTGGCCTGAGGACCATGTTGAAGCCTGGAGTCGCTAGCTACCCGCTCTACATCTTGGGTACATACATAAGTCTTCTGTCCTCAGGTCAGTGTATTCCATTTCGGTTTCCCGGCGGCTGAGCTGGGGGTTTTGGTTGGTGCATCGATTAAAAGAAAGAAAAAAAACAAGTGCTATATAAAAAGAAAAAAAAGTTTATGGAACTGTATGCGGCCTAGGCCTAACACTCGAACAGTGATTTTAGGAAACACAGCCATGGGGGACATTGTTATAGATTTTGCAAGTTTAAGAAAAAAGAAGGGTTTTTAAAATAAACAAAAAAATTGTGTTAATATTTATTGTTGTTAATCTTTAGTTTATTTTATTGTTATAGTTATTCAAATTTTTATATTTTGTTAGGCCCTACTGTTAAACTATAGTATTCTTTATTTATATGTTTAGGCCTAGTTATTGTTATTTATTTTTTTGTTAAGTGTATTAGGGGGGTTTTGAAGTGAATTTTTACTCGAACGGTACCGTGTTATCTTTTCTTTTAAATTGTTTAATTTTTAAATTCTTCACCAAAAGGGGATTATTGTTAACTTTTAATTCGGAGCTGCCCAGGGATTCCGGCTTACTCCCTGGCCCGGTGGAATCAAGGGATTCGGGCTAAATTGCCGGTTTAAATGTTGTGATCCAAAAGTTTTCTAAATTTTCACTTTTATTTGGGGCTTAAAATTTGTCTTACGTTTTGGGTGTCTCCGGCCAAAACTGCAGATAGGCCATACACCCTGTAGTTGGTAATTGTTCACTTTGGTATTTGTAGAGTTTGTGGTATTTATAGCGTTTGTTATTATTGTGTGTTATTTTGTTAATGTTAGTTATCTTGTTATTTATTCAACTGCAAATTATTGTTGCGGCCTTCTGCCTCTTTTTGTTGTGGCCTTCTGCCAAGTTTGATTAATTGATATTTTCTGGTTTTCATGATAATAAAATTAGTTTTGCTCAGCTGCCGAGTGTTATTTTGACCCTCCAACTGCCACCCGTGATCCCATCGCTCGACTTGTTTTGAGCCATCCCCCGGTTGGCACGCTTCCCAGCTTTGGTGGGGGGGGATGGGTCTCAGTATGAGAAGACATATTTGATATCTCTTTCCTGTCAATTATGCATCCATGATATCACAATAATTATCTGTAATTAAGTTCACAAACTACAGGGGTTGAACGTATTTGCTTTCTCAGACTAAGTTAAGGGAAGGGGGTATAAGTTTGGAAGCCGCAAGGTTTAGGATTACCATCTCCCTCAAGTGAAACCACAGTCTTGAGGGTTGATATGAATATTCTGGTAAGGGTGTATGACAACCTTGTATATATGTGACAGCCCTTTAATCTAACAATGTATAGGATGTCAAGGTTGTTCGTCTACTACGTAGAAGGACCGCTGAATGCCTTAAAGATGGGCATTTCCTTATAAGTTTAAGAAGGCCCTCGTGAAAAAGTCTTCTTGGTTTAGGATAAGATCGACCTTTAGGTCGACAGGTAATATTATAATAATATGTTGGGAGATCACAGAAATGACAGTTCATTTACCAAGATCGTCGTTCGTTTAGCACCACCCAGGATACATGCACAGCTTTGCTGAGGGTGCGAACAACAGCATCCTTTTTTTTTTTAATTTTTCATTCCTCCTCCTTTTATTTTGGTAGTAGGCTTGAAAGGCATATGATGCGGAGTTGGGAAAAAGTCTGCAGTATATTTACTAATTTTCTAACCATTGAAAAACATGCAATGAAACTTTGTAGTTATATACATGTCCCAACAGTTTTTACATATTTTACTCGTTTTTTACAGTGCTAGGAGATGGCCCACGGAGAAAGTTTTTAAATTTTTTAATGTAAGCCTACCTCGAGTTTTACCTCATTTTGAAGATCTTTGTACAATACAAAAGTGCAAACTTGAAGTCAAAGGGATGACCAGTCAGAAAATACAGCCACTCAAAGTATGTAATGTCAGTTAACTAATATTGATTAAGATCACGGATGAGATAGTTATTAACTATTGCTGCGTAGAGCTATAAATTAACTGACTAAGTATGATTAATTTATTCATTTTCACACAAAAGACATGTAACAAATCATTAAAATAATTTTCTTAAACTACTTTTAGGGTAAACCTTCTATCAAAAGGGTTTTAATAAGTTTTCTTATTTTTATTTTTGTTGAATAACAAAGTTATTTTACAACGCAGTCTTTCGTTAGGATTTTTAACAATTAATGACATACTCAGAAACAGGGACCTCAAATTGTTGAATAAATAATCGTATAACTAAGAAGAATTAGTTATATGACATTAAATTCTTTGAGTACCAGTATTTTCTGACTGGGTCATCCTTTTGACTTCAGGTTTGCACTCTTGTATTGTTCAAGCAAAAACATTTAAAATTAGGTACAACTCGAGGTAGGCTTACGTCTAAAACATTTAAGACTTCCTTCATGGGCTATTTTTAAAAACAAGTTATGCGAAAAACAAATACAATATGGCTAAATGTTTGGTATAGGGACATGCACATAACTACAAAGTTTAATTACATTATTTCAATAGTTTTAAAATTAATGAATATATTCTAGATTATTGCCTAACCCTGTATGTAGTGTCCTAAAGAATTGAGCTGAAAAGGACTCGTGTATTCTCACCATAACTTAATGCTTTTCAACTTACATTCTGTAAATTAATGTTAGTTTTGTAAATGAAACAGACGCGTATAAAATATTACATTGTGTTTGACATTTAAATTTTAAAGAATTTAGAATCAATGTTGTGTTGTGTTTCAGGTAACTGTGCTTCGATGGTGCTTGATTTATTCATTGGTGAGAAAATTCATTGTATTCTCATTTTTAGCATTAGAAAAGAAGTTTTTGTTAAGCTTTATTTGGTATTTTAAACCAACATCCGTGTATTCAAGGCGTGAACCTGATATGAAATTTTGTTATAACATTTGTATAAAATATTTATTCAACTTTTATCATTCTAAAACAGGTCAGAATCAATTTCAACACTTGATATTTTTATTGTTGACAAGAATATTTTGTTGCATTCTACAAATAACTTGTGCAGACCCTAAGCTGCTTCTTTCCAAATGGAGTTTGAAGGGGTTTAATTCTAAAAATACTAAATAGAATTTTTAAATTAAAAATAAATTTAATTTCATATTATACGAGTATTTAAATAAATTGTATTTCTTAAATTGTTGTATGAACACAAAAATTATTTTCGAACATTCTTCGGATTATATGTATGTAGTTTGAGCTATTTTTTAATTTCAATAAATGCAAGTTTAAAAAGAAATTAATTATTTATTTGTTACGAATTAACATTATCAGCTTAAAAAATTGTATACTTGATAAAAAAGGCCCAAATCAATAAACAAAACTGTAGAAATGTATTGTATTTTCTATTATACAACCGCAAAGATATAACAATGTTTTATAGAAACGGAATGATATTAAAGTAGCTTTTCTAACCTGTTGATAATTGATAAAATTATCCATAAAATTAGAAGTTTTAGTTGTTTTACGCAAAATACAATTTATTTACGCTGACTGAGTGATGAGTCAGCGCTCAGGCAGTCAACATCGTTTTCGGTGCGTGCTCCTACACTGAACGAGTTTCAAGATCTTACATGCGTTTTACTTAACCTTTCAGAGTGTACTTTTTTCGTAATAAGTTTGGAATTTTATTATTATTACTATTTTTTGTTGAAGTATTGTTTGTGTAAATTATTGCTAATTTCTTTTCAAAATGCCTAACTGTACAGTATGTATTAAAGCTGTTACAGCGAAACAAGTTAAGTTAGTGTGTTGCGATTGCAATGGAGAATTTCATGCAGTGTGCTTGAAAATGAGTAAAGCGGACGTGGATTGTATAATTGCTGATGGTCTTGTCTGGAGGTGTGCCGACTGTAGTGTGAATAGAAGAAAAAGCATGCGGTTTGAATCGGAAGCCAGTGAAGGTAAATTAAGTTTAGATGACTTAGTGAAAGCAGTTTACGAAGTAAGGGACAGTCAGAAGTCGTATGAAAAGGGATTTAATGTGGCTTTTGAAAGTTTAAACAAAACCGTGGAAGAAAATACTCTAGTCATCAGACAACAGAATGAAAAAATGGATAAATACTGCGATATGATAGAGAAATTAACAATTGAGAATCAGCAGCTAAGACAAAAAGTGAAAAATCTTGAAGATCGCTTAGATGATTTAGAGCAATATGGCAGGTGCAATTCTGTTGAAATTCAGGGTGTTCCACAGGAGCCAAATGAAAATGTCTTAGCAGTAGTAAAGGAGGTGGGAAGGGCTCTAAACATGAACATATCCGATGAGATGGTAGACGCTTGTCACAGGCTAGGTAGGCGGTCAAGTGGTGAACATCCTCCAGGAATAATAGTCAAGTTCGTGCGCCGGTTTGATAAAGATGAAATTCTAAAACAGCGCCGCGTCAAACGTAACTTATCTACGAGACACATGGGCAGGAATGACGATCGTCCAGTCTATATAAATGAGTCCCTGTCACCATCCCGTAGGAGGCTCCTGGCAGCAGCGAAGGTGACCCAAAAACAGAAAAATTGCAAGTTTCTTTGGGTAAGAAACGGGAAGATTTTTCTCCGGCGAGAAGAGAATGCTCCTGTGATAGTTGTCACTTCGCAAGCTGATCTGGACAAAATGTAAATATGCTTCTAACTTTTATATTTGATCAATAAGAATTTAATTTAGTTTTATATCCTTTTTTGAGAATATATTGCAGTAATATTTTCTTTCAACAGAATTATGGTTATTTACAAATAAATTTCAAAACAACATTAAAGAAAAAATTCAATGTTTTGTTCAGTATAAAAAAAAATTGCTTTTCAATTTTAGTTATGATTGTATTACAAACAAGAATATATTATCGTTGATGAATAAGTATTTTCACGTTTTGTTATCAACATTATGAATTTAATATCACAGTTATTTGTGTTCATTATGTCTGTAAATAATAAAAAAAAAAGAGTCGGCAGTATTAAAGCTAATTGCTTATTTTATATTAATTTTATTTTTATTTTTTTTTTGAACTTTTACTTATCCTTTATTATTACAAATGCCTATCTATATTTCTCCTTGTAATTTCGAAATTATTATTTGTCTTAATGCTTGAAAGTAAAGCAAAAATTGATATTTGTTTTATTTATTAAGGTAGCAATGTTTTTATATTAAACTCTTAAATGAACAAAAACTATAAGCAAGTTAAAATACTTCATCAAAATATTAGAAGTGTTAGAGCAAATTTTGATCATTTTTTAGTTCAGCTAGAGGCAGAAAAACTTAGTCCAGATATAATAGTTCTCACTGAAATATGGATAAAAGAATCCGAGTCTCTTTTTTATGAAATACAAAATTATATTAGTTTTACCAAGACAAACGAAAATTACAGAGCAGGAGGAGTAAAAGTATTTATAAAATCAAACGTAGAAGTATTAAGTAATGTCTCTGTCTTTTGTCAATCAGCTGATTTTTTAAAAATTAAATTTAAATGTAACAATAAAATATTTTGTTTATTAGCAATTTATAGGTTTCACTTTCTGCCTAAAGAAGTTTTTCTAGAAGAACTGAGTAAAGTTTTGGATGACAATAAAAATGATAATATTATTTATATTGGGGACATTAATATTAATTTGTTAAGTAGTGATAATGTTGTTGATAATTATAATATTTTAATGGCCTCAAACGGCTTGGAATGTTTATTATTTGAGCCAACTAGAATTACAAATGAAACCAGTTCTTGTATTGATCATTGTTTTGCTAGAATTATAAATAAAGTAGAGGCAGAAGTTCATGTGAAAGTTTTGCAAACAAATATAACTGATCATGCTACTACGCTAGCATGCGTGTTAGTGTGTGAGGGAGAGGAACCTGTTAACCTTGAACCGATCTCTTATCGTATTGATTATGAAGCTCTTGTTACTTGTTTAAATGAGATGGACTGGGCTGATGTTTATAATGAACAAGACCCGTCAATTGCGTTTGATATCTTTGAAAGCACTTTTCAATATGTAATAAATAAATGTAAAACTTCAAATATAAAAGACAAGTATAAAGTAAATAAGATTAAACCTTGGATGAACGATTTTATTTGTATGAAAATTAGAGTTAAAAATAAAATCTATAAAAAATTACAATCTCATCCAACAAATACAAAATTAAAGAAATACTTTTTGAAATATAGAAATGATTTACAGTTGAAAATAAGGCAAATAAAAAATAGTTATTATGAAAGATGCTTTCAAAAATGTAATGGCGATTCAAAGCAGTTATGGAGGGTTATAAAAGAAATAACATACCAAAAATCCAATAAAAATTCTCAAATACACTTAAATATACAGGGAAAAATGGTAAATGATCCAAAAGTTGTATCAAATGAATTTAATAATTTTTTTCTCTCTGTAGTCAATAGTCTAGATATCAAATCTTTCAATCCTGATGTTTTTAATTCAGTAGATATACATAATTGTTTTACTGCACCAGTTTCTGTATGTTCTATGTTTATTGATCATGTATTACCTGTAGATTTAGAAAATGTAATCAAGTCGTTAAAAAATAGTAAATCACCAGGTTATGATTCTATTACTTCATCATTAATTAAAAGAGTGTATCCTTCAATTTCAGATGTTCTCTTGTATTTAGTTAACTTAAGTTTTGAGAAAGGAATTTTTCCAGATAAATTAAAGATAGCAGTGGTGGTTCCATTACATAAGGGGGGTTTAGCTAATGATTGCAATCAATTCAGACCAATATCTCTTCTTTCCACTTTTGCTAAGATTTTTGAGAAATTAATGAAGAAAAAGTTGATTAGATTTTTTGAAAGAACAAATTTTTTCAGTAAATCTCAATTTGGTTTTAGAGAGGGGCTTAATACGGAACATGCTTTAAAGAATTTCATGGACAGTGTTTTTGATGGTCTGAATCACAGTAAAAAAGTCAGTGGGCTTTTTTTGGATATAAAAAAGGCTTTCGATACTGTGGATCATAAAATTTTGTTGGAAAAAATTTATAATTGTGGTATAAGAGGAAATATTTTTAAATGGTTTGAAAGTTACCTGACGGGCAGAAAGCAATGTGTTAAGTTAAATATGACTTACAGCAGTTTTGGAGTAATTCGACAGGGTGTACCTCAAGGATCTGTTTTAGGGGCAATCTTGTTTTTAATTTATGTTAATGACCTATGCAATGGAAAATTTAAAGGCTTAGTTACTGCTTTTGCTGATGATACAGCTTTCAGTTACATAGGGGACAATTGGGAGGAAATAGAACAGCATATTAATGAAGATTTGAAAGCTTTACAATGGTGGTTTTCAAAAAACAATATGTTATTGAGTCCTGAAAAAACAAAATTCATTAATTTTAGTCAAAGAAAAGAATTTAACTTTACAAATGAAGTTATCTACAGATGTATGCAATGTCTGAGTGAAAACTCTCATTGTGGGGAATGTGCAGTTATAGGGCAGACTGACAATATAAAGTATTTAGGTTTAATTCTTGACCAGGAAATTAAATGGAAAAAACATATTGAGCAATTAAAAATTAAATTAAACAATGCTTTAAGATATTTTTATTTTTTATCACCTATGTGCAATGAACAGATATTGAGAATGTTATATTTTTCTTTGGTTCACAGTAGAATTGAATATGGGCTTTTTTGCTGGGGAGGGACTTTTGAAACTAATATTAAACCAATTTTTATTCAGCAAAAAAAGTTTTTAAGAAAAATTTTTAAAAAGTGTAGAATGGAACCATCATACCCTTTATTTGTCCAAGCAAAAATATTGCCCCTTAAATACATGTTTGTGTTTAAAGTTTTGAAAATATTTTATGTAATTAGTGGTAATTTGTCTCATAATATTAATTCGGTTAGAAGTAAATTAAGAAAAATAGACCTAATTTCAGTACCAAAACCATTTTTTTCCTTTTATACTAAATGTTATCAGTTTTTGGGGCCAAGAATGTATAATATAATTCCAGAAAATATAAAACTTTGTCATAGTAAAAAACTGTTTTTAAAAATGCTAAGAGACTGGCTGTTAGGTTTTGAAAATATTGATTTCTTGTTAAAAGTTCAAATTTAAATTATTTTTTCAGTATAGAAAGGTTAAATATTATTTCATGTTTGTGTATTTTTGGCAGTTATTTGCAAAACGATATTTTATAACAGGTTAAGTAACATTATAGATTTTCTTGTACTAAATTGTGTTTTTGTATTTTTAAGTAGGAGAAAAATGTTATAACTTTTAGATTATACTTATTTTATTTGAACTGTTTGTGCGCAATTTTTTAATTTAAGTTAATGTTGGAACCTCTGCGCAGGCTATGCCTTTAGAGGCCCTAAATTTTCTTGGAGAATGCTAATTATTTTTTCATTGGTGTATTTTGTAAATGTATTTTCAAGGAAATAAATATATTCTTATTCTTATTCTTATTCTTAATACATAAATTAACTCTTACAAGACAAACACACTAACACAAACTTATTAAATGTGAACATTGTTATTAAATTTATATTTCCGGTAAGCAATATACTTTAATATATTCATTAATTTGTTTGATAATAAATATGTATGGGTGTATGTGGAGTGTAAATATACTTACATGATGATTTATATATTCATTTGTATATTTTAATATGCTTTAATTCATTAGTTGGAACAAAATGAATGAAATGAAAATTTGATTTATTCCCCAGAACAGAACATAAAGAAATCATACAATTAATTTATACTTAATACAAAATAAAATGTACGTATCACAAGTAGAAATATAAAATAAATGAAACTAAATACAATATATTGTCCTAGTTACTTGTTAGCCATTGGGAAAGGACTACGGGGGCGGAAACCTGTGCGCAGACTTGAATATATTTTTTATATTTATTTAATTTCTATTGCTAATATTTATAGTATTGCTAATATGTATTTATATAATTTATTATCACTACGATTATCTTTGAGTAAAATTGATATAATCGATTGTGTTTTGTTAGTTGCTGTTTATTTTTATTGTAAAGCAGACGCGTAGGTTTAGATGTAATACTCGTATTTATTTTGTATATAATTCAGTAGTTTTTAATTCCATCCTTTAGAAGTGCATTTGAATTGAAATTTAAATAGCTTTATTACTATATATATGTTTACATTTATGTATTTATGTCTTTTTGTTAAATACATTTATAGCTCATTTATTTAGGAAACTCACGCAAGTAAGAGCGTAAGAGCAACATAATTTACTAGATTGAACTATATTTTAACTGTACACTGAAGGTGAATCAATGACTACATCTGTATTCATTGTGGTGAACGAACTGCGCGCAACTGACAAGATAAGAAATCCAATACCTAGTAGAGTAGTACAGCTTGATAGCATAAATTATTATTTTCTCAACCGATCTATTGGACATGTATTTTATGAATATACAACAAAAACTTGTCACATAGGCAACTAACACAGAAAAGACCTGAAATTTCGTTTAAAATTAAACGTTTATTTTATGCTAAAACCGAAATGGCCAAAGTAAACATGTAAGGGGGGGGGGGAACTTTGCGTGCCGTGATCTGATTAGATAAGGGGAGATGAACTGTCTATGACATTCTAACACACGATTCCTTCCATTTTGTTGTCAGTTTTATTACATCAGTGGTCTGGCCTGTAATGGTCACGAAATGTTGATGAGGTCATCATCGTGCTTGAGTCATTTTGTTTCTCCAGCACGCCATCGGTAACTGTTTTATTGGTATAATCAGCATTTTCAATTTTTATGCGCGAGGAAATTGTAGGGATGTTCGAGGGTGTAAATTACATCCTCACTCAAATAACCCTGGAGTACTTTTGTTATGACATCATGTTAATTACAAATACTTAAATGTTGGATAAGTTGATCTTGTATTTGGTGCTAATTCATTAAAGTTGAACGATCATATGTACAAATACTTAAATGTTGGATAAGTTGATCTTGTATTTGGTGCTAATTCATTAAAGTTGAACGATCATATGTACAAATACTTAAATGTTGGATAAGTTGATCTTGTATTGGTGCTAATTCATTAAAGATAAACGATCATAATTATGTACAATGGAGTTTTGGTTCACGTAATTCAAGGACCTCGTTAAACCGAAGGTGTTAAACAATTTTAATGTTTAAGTTTTTCAAATTTTTTCCATTTACAGTATTTACTAGACGATTATTATAATTATTTGTTTAAACATCGGGGTAAACTTGTTTGTCACATCATAATAGGGTGTAGTGAGAATTATATTCTAGAGGGATATTTTTTTATCTTTTAAGTAGTTGTTATTTTATACTCCGCCTCATAAAATAACCCTTTTTTCTTTCTAAATACAGTATATCAAAGTCCTTTTTTAAAATTATGTTTATAAATTCGTCCTACAATCCTATAAAACCTATGACTTCAATTTTTACAGTACTCAACTCCCAATTATTTGGATTACTGCCGTACTTTTTCATTGAATTGGCAATATTTTTAATTATCTTTATTTATAACTTGTAGACTGTCTTGAATTTCAATTTCAGTCCATGTTAGTGTAGTGGTGAAAAGGACAGGCTTTTCAGTCACAGTCCGTACATTTTCTTAAGGTATACCACAAATACAATAGGTACAGAAGTCGCTTTCTTATATGGCCTCAGTGAACGCCTCAGTGGCAAGTTATAATTAGATTACAACTAATTTACAACCTTATTTGTCTGTACTAATAATATTGAGATCAATGCGTTTATTCTTGACTATTGCGGGGAAATAAATGAGGAGCTGACAATGTGTTGGCGTTGTTATTGCATTTACGAATAACTATACAAATAACTAATCGACACACACTCAGCGCACTGTCGGTATATTGTTCAACACAGTATGTTCATTAATTACACGATATCGTGTTGGTTTGTGTCGTGTAAGCACCCTAGAAGGTAGATACTGTTTTAAAAATAGCTGTAATTGTTTATTCACCATAAGTCTTAAATTTTTAGTAATAAGCAGTCTAATAAAAAAAATATCTAAAGTTCCATACTAATTGAGGGAGTTGGAGACGAATTACACTAGAAGGGATCTTTTACGTGGTTGCCATGACAATTAACGTCCAATCCGGCAGATGGCAGTAATGTTTCGGTCACGCGTGGACGTGTGCTGGAAGGAGCTGGAAGTAAATGACTTGTGTCTGGTGCACGTCACTCAAACTAAGAACATGTTTGGAGCAGTTGGAGCAAATTCATACCAGATTTGGTAATCGTTAAGACCGTACGCAAAGCCAACTTTATTTCCATTTTAATTATTGTTGAAGGGAAGTACGTCCTAAATAACTACCCCATATTTGTCCATACTTTATTTAATGAATGACCTGATTTGACATGAGCGCGCTTAGTGGCATTTGAGTGAAGCTCTGACGCGTGGTGTTGCCAAGAGTACTGCGTTTTACAGACGACTGACAATAATAACTTGTTGAGGTAGAATAGCGATTGCAGAGGCATTTATAATTGGCTCAAACAATAATAATAATACAGAACAATATGTAAATAATGCGATAAGATCAATATATAAACAATGGGAAACAATAATTTAAATTTCACGGTGATAATATGTGTACTCAAATTCACAAATCAAAAAAGTAGGTTATAAAATAGGTGCATTGAAATAAAAGAAACTTGATAACAATGCAAGACGTACATCATCACGCCATTGGTCTCTAGAATTCTCAAACTGCTCGTAGTTCTAGCATTTGCTGTAAGATCACTCTGAAGTTAAGTCGGGACAGTCGTGTAATAAAGAATAGATAGTTTACCTGGCCTTAAAACATATATCGACAATAGGAATTTGTTTTTATGGCAAGTTGACGCAATACAGTATGTCTTACTGTGTGAAAAGGCTGTCAAATCACTACCTGTATATATATGCCTGCTGACCAAATTATTGCAATCCAAAAATGTAGCTGTAATTTTATACATCCAAAAAATAGTATATTTAGCAATATTTTTGTAATTGGTCTTTTAATATGCCTTTTGATACGTAGTGTAGCATTTAAAAATTAACTATTTTTAAGTTTGTTTTCTATTATAATAGTATATGTAACTACAAAGTAACCGTTTTCAGTTCTCAATTATAACTTGTGATTTAAAATCATACATTATCGACACGTAATGAATGTTTTAATTGGTGTTATGATGAAGAAACTATTTTTTGATTTGAATAAATATAAAACATGCATAATCAAATAAAATTTTAAATATGTACTTAAAATCATTTGGAAAACAAGGTTTTCACTATCAAAAGAAACAAGTAACTAAACATGTAGTATTGGAGTGTGTGTTTGATATTTTATAAAATCTTGATTAAAAGAACACTCATGTTTTACTATAGGGAAAGGTGTAGTATAAAGATGTACTAACTGTCATTCTGTTATCAAGTGTTGTTAGGCATACTAACACAGTTGCTTACATGGGTAGTTGTGTATGGTCAGCTTACTGTCATCAGCGCTTTTGAAAGCTCAAAGTTACTCTTTAAAACCCAATCAACTACTATATCCATACAACACTAGTAGTATATAAATGAATGTTACCAGCAACATAATTGAAACAATGTTCATGTTCCTTTCCTTTTCATGTACTTCCCTCAGTTCACATACCGTAGTAATGGTTAGAGAGAGGGAGGGAGGGAGGAGGGGGAGAGAGGGATGGAGAGGGAGGGGGAGGGAGAGAGATGGATATAGAGAGGGGGGAGAGAGGGAGGAAATAGAAATAGAGAGGGAGAGAGAGGGATAGCCTCAAATCAGGAGACACTTTGCCTAAGCGTCATTGCTTATCTCAATCTGCCTATGTTGCTAAGTTTGATCTATTCTAACCTAACCAACCAAATTTTACTATAAATGAAGAACATTAAAGTTTTAACAGGAACTGTAATTATTCGTTAATCCTTTTTTGTGCTTATCTTAGATATTACTTCTCAACAGGTTTCTAAATTCCTATATAGAATGTATATAAATATAAAAATGTTAGCAATCATAAAATCAGAGTACTTTTGTTGTTATTTATTTTTTTATACTTATCCTTAACACACCAATAGCTAAAACATTTGTGGAAAAGATTTGTCAGTAAATTTGTTAAATAAGCAATGTACGTTTGTTACAAGCTAAAGCCTAATACTCTAGAAAAGTTTCATAATTAACAACCTCATAGAAGTTAGCATACAATTCAATTGTTATGCCAGGTATTTCAATTATTGTTGGGGTCAAATTAACCCTAGATCAGTGTTTCAAGACAAGTACCTGATTTGGAATGTGTCAACATGAGTTTACGAGTTTCGTAATTTAAATAAAATCTCACTTCGTGTTCAGCCTTTCAATATCCTGTTTTCAATCGACTCTGATGTGGAGTTAGTAAATTATGTTTATAAAGCTGACGTTGGAGTTGGAAATACTGTGCCACCATTTATATGGTACATACATAGTTCAGATAATTTTGTAGTAATCGTTATCATCCCCATTCTTCTTCAAATGTGCAAAACCAAGTACACTTATTGCAGCGTGAAAATGTTCTGGTGTACTTTATAGTCAAAATTCGCGGAATTGATAGCTTGAAATTCAAGAAAGGTTATAAACTTTCTTATCTGATTTAATTGCTTGATTAGCCACACAGTAAATTGATTAATTACAACAGCACTATACAAATCCTTCAAAGTACACAAAAGGAGGGGGAAGAGAATTTCACTAAGAGAATTTAAATACCAGTATAACACATTGTAGTATAACATAGACTATTAAAAAGAATGGGAAGAAAGGACTAAAAACTCACAAACCAACAAAACTTGTGTTTCTGCAGTCTTATTATCAATAATACTTAACATCTTTTGATTCTTGGAAAGGCTTTCTCCTCCATCATCAACAAAACATCACATCGAAAAGGCTTATTAATATTGTATTTATCTCCTTATTTCTCAAACAGACATTTTAAAAAG
>JAQJVL010008748.1:0-18517 GCA_035578905.1 Stictocephala bisonia
GAAGCACTAAGTGAAGGCCCCCGACGCTGAGAAGTGTAAAAACTGTCTTTGCCGTCGTCCAAGAACTGGCCTTTATTTACTGTCGTAAAATTATAAAATGAAATATCAATTTAAAGATAAAGGCATTTTTGACTCGAATCGCTTTTTAGAGATTTTCGAGATTCTCCTTCAATTCTATTTTTATAGGTTATTGAAGTTACCCAATATTCAAACTAGTGCCAAAATAAAACAAGAGCCGTTTATCGAGATTTTTTAAAAGCGATTTTAGTCAGAAATGTTATTTAAATTAAATTAGTTTTTGTTTCAGATCGATATCTTTAAATCTGTAGCCGCAATGTAAGACCAGCGCATATTGCCTGCATGGTAATTTATTGCTAAAAAATGCGGGTGATTCGTGAGATCCAAGTGGGGAAACCTCGAACTTCTTAGTCCGCGGATGGATTTTACTACTTCATTCATAAAAACCTTTCTTCGTTTAACTTAACATTGATGGATGCAATGTTGGCCTAAAGACAACTGATATCAGTATTATTTTACAGACTGATTTTACTCACTTAGAGTTAGTCTAATTACTTGTGAATGGCTTATTTAGTTTAAATTAAAATGGTGCGTTCCCGTGTGGTTTCCTGATAAAATCTAACCACAAGTAAAGCATAAAACGTTTATTCGTAATAAACAGTGCACAATATTATTATGTCATGACAAATACTGTATTAATCACCTATATACAACATTTCTATGAATAAATCATGTAAACTACATTAACGAATGCGTACAATAAAAATATATATCCAATTAATTCGGCTTGAACCAAAGCAATAAGTAATTCTATAATAAGTCACTGTCACTATTGACCTTTATTTTATTTTAAAAATATAATACAGTATTGTTAACTCGTTACTGTTAATTTATGTTCATTAATGTTGTGGTAGAAAAAACGCTAGGTCATTTATTTGTAATTTTATAAGAAGGTGAACTATAGAAGCAAATATTTTTCCTAAACGGTAAAAGGACAGAAAAATTATGACAGCCGGTGGTCCGGGCGGGGCGGAGCGGCAATCCTTCTGTGAACTTGGAAGACATATGGTCGAGGGTAGTGGTTTTGGGAACCACCGAACCACTCCCGAAGTATTCCGTAGAACAGCCACTAGAAGACTTAGTGACGGTAAATACTTGACATAAGTGATAATTAAACATTGTTCGAATGTTAAGAAAAATAATAAAATACTAATTTAAAAAAAGTCCTTCTTAGTTTACCATAATACGTGTTGTTGGTATTATTCATTTAATACAATATTAATAAAAACTGAACAAATAAACGTGATTGATTAAGGTAAAAAAAAAACCCCTATATATATTATTGGTTATTTTTTATTAATATTTTAATTAACCCGAAAATCGATGTTATGACATTCGTAGCCAAAAATCAATTGCAACTTATTTTTTAGAAAAACTGGATAATTTATTATACTGTATGAAATTTGCATTTTTTTACGTTACTTGTGTATTATGCAGTAAATTGTTAAACTACATTTTTATTATTACATTGCTCAAAATAAGATGTTCTGATCGGTTTGGTTTTGTATTAATTTAATGCAATGTTCAAGTTACTTGAGTATCCACAGACCTAATTGGGTAGCTCGTGATCAAATTGTGGCAGCCACACTGATCAACGCGGGTAGTCATCGTGATGGACTTGGCTAGCACTCGTGATCAACATGGCTAAAACGCATGGTCAGCTTGGGTAGTACCCGTGATCGAACTTGGGCAGCCTCCGTAATGGGCTTGGCTAGCACTCGTGATCACATGGCTAACACTAATGATCAACTCGTATAGTACCAGTAATAAAACTTGGCTATCCACCGTCAAGTAGACCACAGACTCTAACCAACTGGTGATTACACAAGTTCAGTTCACCATGGGGTGCTACTCAAAGTAATTATGAGTGGCTACCTAATTGACCGTGTTCTACCTAAGATTATTAGAGGTCCTACCTACTAAGTTGACCACAACTCTACTCAAGGTAATCACAGGAGCTTCTCAAGTTGACCACGGGTCCCACGTAAAGTAATCACAGGTACTATCCGAGTTGACCATGGGTGCAACCCAAAATAATCACAGTAGTACTCACGTTGACCACCGGGGCTACCCAAGGCAATCAGGTTATGCCTACTCACATTGATCACAGGGCTTAACCAAGGTAATCACAGGCACTGCCAAAGTTCACCACCGTCCTACCTAAAGTAATCACAGGTAGCTACCCAAGTTAATCACGGGTGTTACCCAAGGTAATAACTGGTACAACCCATGTTGATCACTTTTTTCAATGTATGTAACTGTTCTTAAAAGATCTATTACTTACAAATAATAGTGACTTTATAAAATTGCGACTTTCTCAGATAACTCATGTATCTGTATATTATAATACTGTGGTAATTGGTTATTTTAATGTAATTATTTATTATCAATAAATTGTTCAAGCATTTTTTTTATATTTATTAGGAATAACATTAATTTGTTTCTAAATATGTTTAAACATCAGCTTTAATCCATGCAATAAAATCATTTTCTATAAACGACAAATACATTCATAGGTAAAGAAGTGTTTAGCGCTTATGAACTGTGGTGTCAAAATGGATGAGTCAAAACTGCCTAGACAGGTGAGGACAAACTACTGTACTCATATAAAAAACTGAGACCAAAGTATTGTGTGAATTGCTGAGGTTTAACTGGTACACTACGTGAGCTTAAACTACCCCGAAAATACATTTTATGAGGCCAAATTACTGCTTTGATCGTATAAAGTTATATGTTCGAAATTGGTATATGCTTGGAGCTGTTTTTTCTGTTGGTTTCTCTGTTTTGATTGTTGGTTATTTTTTAACAGTCGTATTAAACTAAAAAAACGTTATATTTAATAATTTGTGTATGCCTAATTAAATCATACTAAATTAATCATTCCTAAAATACTGTGAAATATTTTATCAGTAAAACTAAAAATTATTAAAAGTAATTTTGTAAGAACTGTTGTCGAAATAAAATAATTGCTTTTCCTCATGGCAATGGGAAAATTGAGCAAGATTATAATATATTATTTTAATTATAATTTGATATCATTCATACGGTTTGATTCGGTTTTCGTCTCTGTCCGCTAAAATGTTTGTCGTAACAAAATGTTTGCTTTTTGAAACCAAATTGTCCCCGTAGTTTTATTTTCATGTATTGTAGTAATTCATTCAGATTACTTCAGAAGCAAATAAAAAAGTGGCTACATTTCAATTATGTTTTATTGTTTGGAAATTAGTGTGTTATGTTGCAATTTCCATAAAACTATGATAGTTTATGTGAAATCATTGTTTATTTTGTTAAAAATAATTAATGAACTGTGCAAAACTATAAAACGTAAAATAAATTGACAGGCGGTATTTTTTACTACTACTTTTTAACGTGTTTTATTTAGTTTTCAGTAAAGCGTATCCTTTAATGCTTTAAGCGTGTGTTGAGAATTGTTCTGGCGTTTATTTAATATTATTTTGTTTTAATCTTCAACCGAACATAAACAGATACGAATAGAGATTTAGTTGCAAATTGATGCCTTTTATTAAATATTTAACCACATAAAAACCAATATTTAGATCACAATCCAACAGCTTTAATGAATATTTACAAAAACCGTGCTTTGTAACGTAATTTACTTAGTTTTAGTAAAGCGTATCTTTATGTTTATAAATCAAACTCTTCAATTGTAGAATTTAAGTATGGTAAGCCTATGCCTAACTATGTTAAATTTTAACCTTTTTAAGAATAACAAGATTTTAACAAGAATTATGATTTTGAAAAACGTTTGAAGTAGAAATTCAATATTTTAGTAGACCCCCAATTTTATCAGTGAATAATTTGATTTCACTGAAAAAAGTTTACTTTTCTAAACAAATATTACTATTTTTTACAAAAACAACATTACATAAAAACATGTTAAGAAATAAAATACAGCAGCAATACTGGTACTGACTGGAAAATTGACAATTGTTGAAGAATTGGCCTTTCTGCTCAACATAAATTTTAGACAGAGAAGGTCGGGGCGTAGCCAACTAAGGATGGCGGCAGGTGGGAGGGGAGGAGTAACTGGGGTTTCCGGTTGAAAATACTACGAAAACTTACTATAGCCGGAAAAGATTCAAGGAACTATATTGAACTCTGTTTTATTTATGTAAAATCCTCTGCTGTCCTGCATAGCGGGACGAAGGTCACTCATGGCATTTAAATGTTTTTAATTATTTCTATTGTATACAATTCTCAGAGTTTTGTTATGAATGAAGGCTAACTATTAAACAAAAGTCACCTCTAATAATACTCAAAAAATAGTTTTGAAGATTTTGTTATAAAATTCATTAAAATTAGTTATACAAAGTAAACTATTCTAATTTTTTTATTACTCACAATTAAAGTGTGTTCAATTTATTTTCAGCACAATACAGGTACAACGAGGAGAGGGTTGTAGTTATATTCAGGGGCCTTAGGCCTGAGAGAGGGGTTAGGGGGCAACGGAGGAGAAGCCAGGCGAGGGGCCGTGGTAGGGGGACGGGTTCCCCAGAGGGAGAAGAGGAAGGGGAAGAAACCCGACACGACCCCCGCCTAGGTATCTAACTCCAACCCCAACAAGGAGTACAACTCCATCTCCGAACTCCTCCAATCGAATGCCTCGGCCACCTCAACCACCAGAGGCACTCATGCAGTCACTGCCACCACCACCGGCACCGTTAGATTAAGATTTAATGTAGTTATTTTATATTTAATGTTTTATTTTCTAAGATCGATTAAACGCATAAAACAACTGCAATACATTATTATTTAAACCTTCTAGTCCAGTGAGGTGGAGCCCTAATGTTGGAAGAAAAAAAACATATTTACAACCTTCCTTGGTTTAACATTACAAAACCTACACAATATTACAAACACCTATGTTTATAATTCCAACAGAATTTAAAACTGTAGAAATTACTTTCTACATTTGAACAGCTGTTACTTTACTTGTCACGCCTGTAAATTTCAGTTCTTTGTTAGCTCAGGAACAAGGAGAGGGGGGTTTTTCATTGAAATAGGCCACGTTAGATATAAAGGTTTCCCAGTTTATCAGTACTAGCCACAAGTTTGGCGACTAAACGTTATGCACGCTAAGTTTACAAGTAAATATCTCTTATACATTTAAACTTGGCCTACCCAGTGCACTATATTATGAAAGGTACTGCCCCAAGGTACAACGTGCCATGATTGAAAAGTTGGCTCGCGGAAGTTTTTAGAACTTAGAGCACTTTGAAATAGGCGATTTTAGCGACTGACCATTATTTGCGCTAAGTTTACAAATAAATATCTCTTATACAATGAAACTTGGCCTACCCAGTGCACTATATTATGATAGGTACTGCTCCAGGGTACAACGTGCCATGATTGAAAAGTTGGCTCGCGGAAGTTTTTAGAACTTGGAGCACTTTCAAAAAGGCGATTTTAGCGACTGACCGTTATTTGCGCTAAGTTTACAAGTAAATATCTCTTATACAATGAAACTTGGCCTACCCAGTGCACTATATTATGATAGGTACTGCTCCAGGGTACAACGTGCCATGATTGAAAAGTTGGCTCGCGGAAGTTTTTAGAACTTAGAGCACTTCAAAAAGGCTATTTTAGCGACTGACCGTTATTCGCGCTAAGTTTACAAGTAAATATCTCTTATACAATGAAACTTGGCCTACCCAGTGCACTATATTATGAAAGGTACTACCCGAGGGTATAACGTTACATGAGTCACACGTTTGTTCGGCGAAGTTTTAGAACTTAGATCACTTAGAAATAGGCGATTGTAGCGACTGACCGTTATTCACGCTAAGTTTACAAGTAAATATCTCTTATACATTTAAACTTGGCCTACCCAGTGCACTATATTATGAAAGGTACTACCCGAGGGTATAACGTTACATGAGTCACACGTTTGTTCGGCGAAGTTTTTAGAACTTAGAGCACTTTGAAAGGTGATTTTGGAGACTGACCGTTATTCGCGCTAAGTTTACAAGTAAATATCTCTTATACAATGAAACTTGGGCCTACCCAGTGCACTATATTATGAAAGGTACTGCCCCAGGGTACAACGTGCTATGATTGAAAAGTTGGCTCGCGGAAGTTTTTAGAACTTAGATCACTTAGAAATAGGCGATTGTAGCGACTGACCGTTATTCACGCTAAGTTTACAAGTAAATATCTCTTATACATTTAAACTTGGCCTACCCAGTGCACTATATTATGATAGGTACTGCTCCAGGGTACAACGTGCCATGATTGAAAAGTTGGCTCGCGGAAGTTTTTAGAACTTAGAGCACTTTCAAAAAGTCGATTTTAGCGACTGACCGTTATTCGCGCTAAGTTTACAAGTAAATATCTCTTATACAATGAAACTTGGCCTACCCAGTGCACTATATTATGATAGGTACTGCTCCAGGGTACAACGTGCCATGATTGAAAAGTTGGCTCGCGGAAGTTTTTTAAACTTAGAGCACTTTCAAAAAGGCGATTTTAGCGACTGACCGTTATTCGCGCTAAGTTTACAAGTAAATATCTCTTATACAATGAAACTTGGCCTACCCAGTGCACTATATTATGATAGGTACTGCTCTAGGGTACAACGTGCCATGATTGAAAAGTTGGCTCGCGGAAGTTTTTAGAACTTAGAGCACTTTCAAAAAGGCGATTTTAGCGACTGACCGTTATTCGCGCTAAGTTTACAAGTAAATATCTCTTATACAATGAAACTTGGCCTACCCAGTGCACTATATTATGAAAGGTACTACCCGAGGGTATAACGTTACATGAGTCACACGTTTGTTCGGCGAAGTTTTTAGAACTTAGAGCACTTTGAAATAGGTGATTTTGGAGACTGACCGTTATTCGCGCTAAGTTTACAAGTAAATATCTCTTATACAATGAAACTGGGCCTACCCAGTGCACTATATTATGAAAGGTACTGCCCCAGGGTACAACGTGCTATGATTGAAAAGTTGGCTCGCGGAAGTTTTTAGAACTTAGATCACTTAGAAATAGGCGATTGTAGCGACTGACCGTTATTCACGCTAAGTTTACAAGTAAATATCTCTTATACATTTAAACTTGGCCTACCCAGTGCACTATATTATGATAGGTACTGCTCCAGGGTACAACGTGCCATGATTGAAAAGTTGGCTCGCGGAAGTTTTTAGAACTTAGAGCACTTTCAAAAAGGCGATTTTAGCGACTGACCGTTATTCGCGCTAAGTTTACAAATAAATATCTCTTATACAATGAAACTTGGCCTACCCAGTGCACTATATAATGATAGGTACTGCTCCAGGGTACAACGTGCCATGATTGAAAAGTTGGCTCGCGGAAGTTTTTTAAACTTAGAGCACTTTCAAAAAGGCGATTTTAGCGACTGACCGTTATTCGCGCTAAGTTTACAAGTAAATATCTCTTATACAATGAAACTTGGCCTACCCAGTGCACTATATTATGATAGGTACTGCTCTAGGGTACAACGTGCCATGATTGAAAAGTTGGCTCGCGGAAGTTTTTAGAACTTAGAGCACTTTCAAAAAGGCGATTTTAGCGACTGACCGTTATTCGCGCTAAGTTTACAAGTGAATGTCTCTTATACAATGAAACTTGGCCTACCCAGTGCACTATATTATGAAAGGTACTACCCGAGGGTATAACATTACATGAGTCACACGTTTGTTCGGCGAAGTTTTTAGAACTTAGAGCACTTTGAAATAGGTGATTTTGGAGACTGACCGTTATTCGCGCTAAGTTTACAAGTAAATATCTCTTATACAATGAAACTGGGCCTACCCAGTGCACTATATTATGAAAGGTACTGCCCCAGGGTACAACGTGCTATGATTGAAAAGTTGGCTCGCGGAAGTTTTTAGAACTTAGATCACTTAGAAATAGGCGATTGTAGCGACTGACCGTTATTCACGCTAAGTTTACAAGTAAATATCTCTTATACATTTAAACTTGGCCTACCCAGTGCACTATATTATGATAGGTACTGCTCCAGGGTACAACGTGCCATGATTGAAAAGTTGGCTCGCGGAAGTTTTTAGAACTTAGAGCACTTTCAAAAAGGCGATTTTAGCGACTGACCGTTATTCGCGCTAAGTTTACAAATAAATATCTCTTATACAATGAAACTTGGCCTACCCAGTGCACTATATTATGATAGGTACTGCTCCAGGGTACAACGTGCCATGATTGAAAAGTTGGCTCGCGGAAGTTTTTTAAACTTAGAGCACTTTCAAAAAGGCGATTTTAGCGACTGACCGTTATTCGCGCTAAGTTTACAAGTAAATATCTCTTATACAATGAAACTTGGCCTACCCAGTGCACTATATTATGATAGGTACTGCTCTAGGGTACAACGTGCCATGATTGAAAAGTTGGCTCGCGGAAGTTTTTAGAACTTAGAGCACTTTCAAAAAGGCGATTTTAGCGACTGACCGTTATTCGCGCTAAGTTTACAAGTGAATATCTCTTATACAATGAAACTTGGCCTACCCAGTGCACTATATTATGAAAGGTACTACCCGAGGGTATAACATTACATGAGTCACACGTTTGTTCGGCGAAGTTTTTAGAACTTAGAGCACTTTGAAATAGGTGATTTTGGAGACTGACCGTTATTCGCGCTAAGTTTACAAGTAAATATCTCTTATACAATGAAACTGGGCCTACCCAGTGCACTATATTATGAAAGGTACTGCCCCAGGGTACAACGTGCTATGATTGAAAAGTTGGCTCGCGGAAGTTTTTAGAACTTAGAAATAGGCGATTGTAGCGACTGACCGTTATTCGCGCTAAGTTTACAAATAAATACCTCTTATACAATGAAACTTGGCCTACCCAGTGCACTATATTATGATAGGTACTGCTCCAGGGTACAACGTGCCATGATTGAAAAGTTGGCTCGCGGAAGTTTTTTAAACTTAGAGCACTTTCAAAAAGGCGATTTTAGCGACTGACCGTTATTCGCGCTAAGTTTACAAGTAAATATCTCTTATACAATGAAACTTGGCCTACCCAGTGCACTATATTATGATAGGTACTGCTCTAGGGTACAACGTGCCATGATTGAAAAGTTGGCTCGCGGAAGTTTTTAGAACTTAGAGCACTTTCAAAAAGGCGATTTTAGCGACTGACCGTTATTCGCGCTAAGTTTACAAGTAAATATCTCTTATACAATGAAACTTGGCCTACCCAGTGCACTATATTATGAAAGGTACTACCCGAGGGTATAACGTTACATGAGTCACACGTTTGTTCGGCGAAGTTTTTAGAACTTAGAGCACTTTGAAATAGGTGATTTTGGAGACTGACCGTTATTCGCGCTAAGTTTACAAGTAAATATCTCTTATACAATGAAACTGGGCCTACCCAGTGCACTATATTATGAAAGGTACTGCCCCAGGGTACAACGTGCTATGATTGAAAAGTTGGCTCGCGGAAGTTTTTAGAACTTAGATCACTTAGAAATAGGCGATTGTAGCGACTGACCGTTATTCACGCTAAGTTTACAAGTAAATATCTCTTATACATTTAAACTTGGCCTACCCAGTGCACTATATTATGATAGGTACTGCTCCAGGGTACAACGTGCCATGATTGAAAAGTTGGCTCGCGGAAGTTTTTAGAACTTGGAGCACTTTCAAAAAGGCGATTTTAGCGACTGACCGTTATTTGCGCTAAGTTTACAAGTAAATATCTCTTATACAATGAAACTTGGCCTACCCAGTGCACTATATTATGATAGGTACTGCTCCAGGGTACAACGTGCCATGATTGAAAAGTTGGCTCGCGGAAGTTTTTAGAACTTAGAGCACTTTCAAAAAGGCTATTTTAGCGACTGACCGTTATTCGCGCTAAGTTTACAAGTAAATATCTCTTATACAATGAAACTTGGCCTACCCAGTGCACTATATTATGAAAGGTACTACCCGAGGGTATAACGTTACATGAGTCACACGTTTGTTCGGCGAAGTTTTTAGAACTTAGATCACTTAGAAATAGGCGATTGTAGCGACTGACCGTTATTCACGCTAAGTTTACAAGTAAATATCTCTTATACATTTAAACTTGGCCTACCCAGTGCACTATATTATGAAAGGTACTACCCGAGGGTATAACGTTACATGAGTCACACGTTTGTTCGGCGAAGTTTTTAGAACTTAGAGCACTTTGAAAGGTGATTTTGGAGACTGACCGTTATTCGCGCTAAGTTTACAAGTAAATATCTCTTATACAATGAAACTGGGCCTACCCAGTGCACTATATTATGAAAGGTACTGCCCCAGGGTACAACGTGCTATGATTGAAAAGTTGGCTCGCGGAAGTTTTTAGAACTTAGATCACTTAGAAATAGGCGATTGTAGCGACTGACCGTTATTCACGCTAAGTTTACAAGTAAATATCTCTTATACATTTAAACTTGGCCTACCCAGTGCACTATATTATGATAGGTACTGCTCCAGGGTACAACGTGCCATGATTGAAAAGTTGGCTCGCGGAAGTTTTTAGAACTTAGAGCACTTTCAAAAAGGCGATTTTAGCGACTGACCGTTATTCGCGCTAAGTTTACAAATAAATATCTCTTATACAATGAAACTTGGCCTACCCAGTGCACTATATTATGATAGGTACTGCTCCAGGGTACAACGTGCCATGATTGAAAAGTTGGCTCGCGGAAGTTTTTTAAACTTAGAGCACTTTCAAAAAGGCGATTTTAGCGACTGACCGTTATTCGCGCTAAGTTTACAAGTAAATATCTCTTATACAATGAAACTTGGCCTACCCAGTGCACTATATTATGATAGGTACTGCTCTAGGGTACAACGTGCCATGATTGAAAAGTTGGCTCGCGGAAGTTTTTAGAACTTAGAGCACTTTCAAAAAGGCGATTTTAGCGACTGACCGTTATTCGCGCTAAGTTTACAAGTGAATATCTCTTATACATGAACTTGTGGCCTAGGGGGGGGGGGGGAAATGGGGATAATTGTGCGTGGTTTGGTTAGTTAAAGTGGGGTGTTAAGGGGGTATGGTGATAAAACGTTTGTTCGGGGCGAACTAAAAAATAACTGCCCATCTCGTCCCAAATCCTCATCTTATCAAAGATGCTCCACGGTGTGTGCCGTAACAAATCCGCTTGGTCACGTCGATAAGCCCCTACACACTCACAACACCCCACCCCCAATTCCCGACCCTCACACTTTACTCACCCCCCTATCCAATGCGTACACATTCAGCCCCTGGTACCATCCTTTAACCCACTAGCAAAGTCAATGACCCATTAAAGGCACTCGAAGATATAAAAATGAACTAAGAAATAGGCGAAAGTCCTCTACATACTCGTTTATTCTCGCAAGAAACCAAATAACGTACCACATCTACCATGAAACTTGGCCTACCCAGATAGCCCTACAAGATGAAAAGTTACAGCTCCAGTTACAACGTTCCAATAAAAAATGAAAAGTTGGCACGCGGCAGATATTTTAAAAAACATTAAGTATCACATTCAAAAAAGGCGAATTTAGCAGAAACAAACCGTTAAATCGCGCTAAGTTTACCAAGAAAATATTCACTTATTACCAATGAAACATTGCCTACCCAGCTGCACTATATTATGGAACAGAAGGTACTACCCGATGGTATCAACGAAACATGATGCCACACGATGGTTCGGCGAAGTATTAATAATGAACTTAGACGCACGTGAAAAGGGCGATATAGCGACATATCGTTATCGCGCTAGAGAATACAAGTAAATATCTCTTATAAAAATATACTGTTCTACCCAGAGCACTACGATATAATAATGAAATGTGAATGGGCTCCGAGGTGTAACAGACGGGAGCAAATAGATTGAAAATTATGCTCGCGGAAGTTTATAGAACTTTAGATTCACTTTAGAAAAAGGCGAATTTTAGCGACTGACCGGATTATACGCTCAAAGGATTAACCAGTAAAAAATCAACTATAAAAGAATTAAAACTTGGTGCCTACCCAGTGCACTAATATTATAAGGAAAGGTACACTGCCCCAGGGTAGCATACGAGTAAAAGATATGAAAAGTTGGCCTATCGCGTAAGTTTTAGTAACTTAAGCACATTCAAAATAGGCTATTTAGCGACTTATTACCGATAATGTAGCGCTCTAAGTTTACAAGTAAATATCTCTTTATACAATTAAACTGGGCCTACCCAGTGCACTATATTATGAAAGGTACTACCTGAGGGTATAACGTAAAATGAGTGACAAGTTTCTTCGCGGAAGTTTTTAGAACTTAGAGCACTTTGAAATAGGCGATTAAGTAAGCGGCTAATTTGATAGTGTGTTTAATAAAGTGAGGTTATGTTTGTTGACAGCACACATGAAGAAATTTGCTGTATGATTCTTTAAATTGGATAATATATGTTTGCTTTTTTTTACTTCCATTGAATTGTCTTAATGTGTAGGAAACAGTTTTGCTCAATAAAACTTGAATTTTCGAAAGATTTAACAATTTTCCCGTAATTCCCTCAAAAAATACCCTTTTCTCCCTCATAATTACCCTTTTCCCTTTTACTGGATGGAAATCCTGGGCAGTTTCACACCGATTTATGATTTCACATAATGCTTACCTCTCATTTTCCTGAAGATTTCATGGATATAACTAAACAATTTTTTTTAAATGTATTTGTGCTCACATGATGGTCTCTTAAACTGTTCCGGTATAATATCATTCAAATACAGTTAAGCTAAATCATTTTCGTTTAAAAGTCAAGTGTCTGAACTATTACAGTCAATCGAGCAAAGTAATGGACAATGATTAATTGAAACAAAATAAAAATTTCCAATCTGTCTCCAAAAGAAATATTTTTTTGGTAGCTTCTCCGTGGTCGAAATAAAATTCAAATGAAAAAAATGAACTGAAAATGGTAAGGGGAGTTTGGAGTTGGCGTCGCTATAAAATTGGCGCAAAACCCAGCATGATGTTTTTTTCCCCTTTTGCCTTAGACAAACAGAATATTGATTTTTTTCTATCTTATACATAGCTGAGAGGTTGTAGAAGCATAGACCTTCTATTATACGTATAATAGAAGGTGTAAGGTAGGTCTATGGTATTGCCGTTTATACGTTTAGTGATGTATTACATTTTACGGGAAAATACTTTTAGTATAGTAAGTACCACCAATATACCAACTGGTACGTACAGTAAAGTGGTTGTGACACCCACCCAGGCCCGACCAGAGGGGGGGGGCAGGGGGGGGCAAAATCCCGGGGGCCCGGGGTCCAAGGGGGACCGGGCACGGCCGTGATTTTTTTTTTTTTTTAGGAAATTCCAAAAAATCCTTTTATTGAAATATTTTACAACAGATTGAATTTACTTGCGGTTTTAATTATGAAATTATTGTAAGGAATATTATGCATTTGGAAAAGGCAATATGCAAGAAATTATTTCTTTGCATAAGTTACAATTAATAAAAATATATCGGGAATGCATTGCGCGTGGGAGCGGGGAGTGGGCGCGTCACCTGATCGGAAGCTCGCTGAGAAGAAAGAAAATATTCCTGAGCACCAAAACAGCCTTAGCCATAAAGAATGTTACTTAAAATGGAAAGATCTGGAATTAAATCTTAACAAAGGAGGTACTATATTTGGTAGCATTGAAAAACAATTGCAGAATGAGATCACTACCTGGAAACAGATCTTACACAGACCCCTTCACGTAACTTTATTTTTAAGTGAGCGAGATCTCTCTTTTAGAGGGGAAACTCGTATTTAGGGGTACCACTGTCCGTGTATGTGTGGGCAGGTGGGTAATTACCACTGTACGTGTAGTATTGTGTTTCTAATGTATCTGTGTGTAAAGCTGTAAAATATTTTGGCTATAGTATAGTGGAGGCTAAGATACTTATTTGTTAGTTTATGAAAAAAAAAAAAAAAAAAAAAACCTTTGCCTAGACATCCTCTTTCACCAGAAATCTTTCACTGTGGAGAAATTTAGTAACTTATAATTTTTACAAAGTCGATTACACTTATTTATTTTTCATTTTGTACATTTAATGGCAGTATAAACTAGTATAACCGATCTCTTACATGCAAACAACGGCAATTTTTTGGGTGTGCTAGAACTTTTAGGTCATTATGACCCTATTTTAGCGAAGCATCTAGATCAGGTTATGCAATCTCAAGAATCGAATAAGAGAATGCAAGTGCATTATTTGTCTTGGAGAACTCTAAACGAATTCATAGCAAGTTGTGCTTGATTATGTAAGGAAAGTTATTGTGGGCGAACTCAAGCGATCTAAATACTATTCTATTATGGTTGACGCTACACCAGACTCAAGTCATGTAGAACAGACCTCTTTTGTATTTAGATACATTATTTTCAAAGAAGACGTAAAAGAATATGAAATCCATGAACGATTTTTTGGAGTTTTCCGACTGCAATGAATAAACTGGAGAAGAAATCGCAAATCTAATCAAAGAAGTTCTTAAAAAATATGACATATCCTTAGATGACTGTAGAGGACAAGGATTCGATAATGGCAGTAATATGAGTGGCAAGTATAAGGGTGTTCAGGCTGATATTTTAAAATTAAACTCCCTGGCTGTGTACTCACCCTGTGGATGCCACAGTTTGAACTTATGTGGAGTATGCGCTGCTGAGAGTTGTACTGAAGCACAGACTTTCTTTGGTGTTGTTCAGAATCTGTACAATTTATTCAGTTGCAGCCCGAAAAGATGGGAGCTTCTGAAAGAGATAGTAGGATCTTCACTGCACTCATTGTCTGATACGAGGTGGAGTGCTAGAGTAGAATGTGTGAAACCAATAGCGGCATACATAGGCAAAATCATTGAGGCAGTTTCATCATTGTTGAATCTTAACGTAACTGTTGAAACGAGAGCCACAATCAATGGGCTTTAAGAATATCTTAACACCTTTAAGTGCATCCTCATGGCGTCAATTTAGGTGAAAGTGTTGGTACCCATCAACTACAGAAGTCAACTACTTCAAACTATGGATGTTACTTTGGATGTCGATAGTAGTAATATAGAGAGCCTAATTGATGATTTAAGTGCCTTAAGAAATAACTGGGACAAGATATTGTCTGAATGCAAACCTGTTGCAAATGCTTATGGTATCGAACCGGAACTCCCCACTTTCCGTGCAAGAAAGAGGAAGACTTTTCACGATGAAACAGCTACAGAAAATGTAATTTTGATTTTATCCCCGGAAGAACGCTTCAAAACAGAAGTTTTTTACACAATAATTGATGTTTTGGTGGCCAACCTGAAAACGAGGTTCACAGCACTGAGAGAAATCGAAATGAAATTTTTATTTTTATGGAAGTATAACGAAATGGACGAGAAGACGATCACAGAAAGTTGTGTAAGATTCGCCGACGAGTACAATTCAGATGTAAGCAGGGATCTAGTTGATGAAATGATTTACTTGAAAACTGTTAGTAAATCAAACATCTCAGATACGTCAGATTGAAATGAGGAATCGAATTATTACACTAAATGAGAGCTGTTTAGTTTGCGATTGTCTTTTAGAGCTCAGCTATGGAGTTCGTCGTCGGGAAATCCCTGTACATGTAAGGGCGGTGACCTTAACTCCCCGCCTCCGCTCCAACCGCATTCCTACATTCTTGTAGTCTTTATTTATTGAGCTAAGTAGGTCTATTTATAACTTTCAATAGTAAATTTCTATTGTTATAAATAAGTCAGTGATCTCCTCAGTTATTTTTAAGTAGTAATGGATATATTATACTTAAGGTAGAGAATGGAGGTACGTTTTATGCCAAATTTTTAGAAAGTTTACTTTTTTATGCATAATTAACAAAAAAGTAAATTGTGGGTCTGAGTTCGAAAACGAGGAAAGTCGGGTTATAAGAAATATGGTTTATGGGGATTTCATTTTTTTAGTTTTTCCTTTAAAAGTTTTAAAAGATTTAAATTTTTGTTTGAACTATGTTGTAGAGGTTACTCACATCCCTATGTTATTCTTATGGAGGATATAAATAATGCCATATCAAGCCTAATTCTCAATAAGTAGGTTATTAAACAGTTGTTATATATATTTTTTTTTAATAGTAATTAATATTTTATTTTTGACTTGAGTTGTTCTGAAAAACGGTTATGCAAATCGAGAAACGCTTGTAAATAAAGGCATTTTTATTTTATTTGTTATATATTTTATTAACACTAATTTTAATACACAGATGTGGAGTGTCTACGCACGGCAGCATAGGACCAATTATACAGTCGAAGGGTGGAACCACAAAATCAATAGCCACTTGGGAAGACCTCATCCAAGAATAAAAGATTTGATCAAATGCTTGAAGTCGGAGGCTGAAGAATCTAGCCAGAAGATTATGAGGATGAATCTAAATTTGGAAGGGATGAAAAGGAAAAAGAAATATATGAAGCAGGACGAAAGAATAGCTAGGAGTACAAACCGATATGAAGAAAACGGAAACATTGGAAGATTCCTTTCAATAATGTCATACGTTCTGAAACTGGACTAGGCAGTAAAGAAAGAAAACACAATCAGTGAAAAGTGATGGGAAATCGTAGGCGCATTTAATTACCTTATGATTATGCATTTTGAGAATACTCGCATATTTATGATTATAATTAAATACGAATTGAATGTGTTAATTGTAATAAGACATGAAATATGTGTTTTTTATTAATTGTGTATATAATAGTTACTAAACATTTTGTAGTTATAATGCATTCTTTTGCCTGAATTTCCGAACTTAATTATGTACCGTATATATATATATATATATATATATATATATATATATATATATATATATATATATATTATCCAGTTGTTTTACACAAACGACTTTTATACTAACGGTTTATTTTTATTTACTTGTATGTAATGTATGTATTTAACCTTTCTGACTCAATTTACGAATGTTTATTATGTATATACTATTTGTAGCGTTTTTTTTTTTTTTTTTTTATTTTTAGTTGTTTTATACACACGAATTTTGTACTAAATGTTTTTATGTATTTATGTATATAACCCTACAAATGTACTTTTTTGCAAATTTTAAAATAAACTGCCATTTTAAATATTATCAGACTAGATTTGTGATTAAAGGAGAATCAGTCTGTTAATATATAAATGGCATATAGACGACTATCTTGGAGATGTGACTAGGCAAACTCGCAGAAAATGCTAAATCCTTGCTGGCTGCTCATATTATAATATATTTTTAGGGTTGATTTGTGATTTTGGTCAAATCATTCTGTTGATATATTAAAAATATGTAAGTGGCTTGGCAATCTCACAAGGGGAAAAATTTACATCATGCACCGAGACCTGTCCGCAAACTGGAATCCTCCCACCCCAAGGGCCTTGTTTACCCCCTCGTAAAACCAGACATGTCCGCAAACTGGACTGTCCGCAAATAGGACTGTCCGCAAATAGGAGGACACCGGTCACAGAATTCCGCAAGTGACGAATGACTCAGAAATGCTGACAGGATGTCTGGGTTTTACATGGACTTGTCACAGAGTTGTGCAAGTGACGAGTAAATCAGCAATGCTGACAGAATGTTCGAGGCGTGCATGACCTTGGTCACAGAGTTGTGCTAGTGATGAGTGACTCAGTAGTGCTGACAAGATGTCAAGTGCAAGCATGACCTTGGACACAGAGTTGCGCATGTGACGAGTGACTCAGAAGTGCTGACAGGGTGTATGGGACAAGCATGACATTGGACTCAGAGTTGCGCAAGTGACGAGGACACAGCAGTGCTGACAGGAGATCTGGGGTGTGCTTGACCTTGGTCACAGAGTTGCGCTAGTGACGAGTCACTCAGTAGTGCTATCCTCATACCTAACCAATAGAGTACAATGCGTGCAAGTCAACCGCAACCTTTCCTCTAAATTGCAACTGAGATGCGGCGTCCCTCAGGGATCAATTCTCAGCCCTCTCCTTTTCTTGGTCTACGTTAACGATACTGGTTTGTCACTACAGCACGGGAAACTAGTGCAGTATGCTGACGACACGACTCTCCTGCTCAAATCAAAGTCGAAAGAAATTCTGGAATTACACGCGTACGAAGATCTAAACAGATGCATCCAACATTTTGAACAAATAAACCTTCGGAGCAATGCCTCAAAATCAAACTTCATAAATTTTTGCCTCAGAACCAGGGACTCGGACAATAACCCAGTAGTATTGCTGGACGACATCGCCCTTGAGGAGGCTGTTTCGGTGAGGTTTTTGGGAATCCACCTGGATAAGAGGTTGTCATGGATTTCTCACGTAGACAGTGTTTGCTCAAGAGTATCTTCCGGAATTTTTGCATTGCGAAGGCTTTCAAAATACTGTCCAACCCAAATTTTAGTGACGGCCTACTACGGCCTGATCTTTCCACATCTTTCCTATGGCATCGCCCTTTGGGGTGGATGCTCAAAGAAGGATTTT
>JAQJVL010008749.1:0-18544 GCA_035578905.1 Stictocephala bisonia
CAGCAAGATTTTTATCTAAGGTAATTCCCAAGAACTTTGTTGAGTCAACAGAGTCTATACTAAGGTCGGGTTTCTCTAGGCCTACCCTGCCTCTATTGTTAGTTGTAAAAGTCATATACTGGGTTTTTGATTTATTTAATTTTAAACTTAGCCTATTGCATATATTTGTTATGTTTTCCAGTGATTTCTCAATCATTTCTCCCTCATTTTCTGGTTTGGTGCCAAATAGCAAAGTTGTGTCGTCAGCAAACATTATGCCTTCTTCATCCTCCAATAATAAGTCAGGAAAAGAGTCTATGTAGATAAGAAACAGTAAGGGGCCCAGTACTGATCCCTGAGGTACTCCTTGTCTTATAGTTCTGGTAGAGGATTTGGTTTTTATTTCATAATTTCCACTGTAACTAGTCAACTCTACGATTTGCTTTCTATCTGTTAGGTAATTTTTTATCCACTGTAGTGATTTTCCAGTAATGTTTAAGTGTTCTACTTTCTTTATTAGGGTCTTCCAATTTAGGTTATCAAAAGCTTTTAGTAAGTCAATAAATATTCCAGTGGCTTGGTTATTTTCTTCCCAAATATTTGTTATTGATTCGCAGAGGTTTGCTAGTGCTTTGTTTATACATTTCCCGGATCTAAATCCATGTTGGCTACAGGGCCGCCCAGAGGGGGGGCAAAGGGGGCAAATTGCCCCGGGGCCACACAGACTTAGTTCACAGGGGGGCCACATTTCATGCAACAAAAAAGAAAATACTTAATAATCTACTAGATAAGAAACGATTCAGGCCTGTATCAAAATATCAAAAGTGATATTAGGCCAGATAAGTCTTCCAGTTTTAGTTTTAAAACGTTTAAACTAAACCATTGGTTTTATAGCAACCAGGGAGCCTTTTGGAGCAAGTTGTACACTGGTTTTTTAAGTTTGTCAGCGGTCGACATAGTGGTGTGACAGCATACGCTCTGGTTGGTGTGTGACTGCAACTGTACCCCTCGCCAGTTGTCTTGTTTGCGAACAAGTGTAAAGGCATGCAGCTTGTAAACACACCAAAATATAAATTCCAGTTTGCGAACATATAAATATACTTGAGTGGTGTGGACAGTGGGCCACCTCTATGAGATGTCTTGTTTTTGTACACTATTTATATAAAACATGTCAAAAGACCCACTAACTTTACATTTGTATTACTCAAAACTCCGTTTTTGGACGTGTTTAATACAATGTGGACAAGAACGTTTCTGTATATTTTATTTTTTAACTTTAATTTCAAAAGTATATACTACTTCAAACAAAATAGTTATACTTCTCCTAAATTCAACTCTATCTTGGCTTTTAGTGGTAGGAAAATCAATCGCTTGGTCACGTTATTATCCTTACAAAACCAGTAGTTATGATATATTACTACTGTATTATAAACTTAAGATAATACAGCAATTGCGAATTGATTTGTATTTGTAGTGGTTTGTTGATTAAGCTTTTATCCTTATTTTTTTATTTTTTCACAAATTCTGTTTATGTAGTTAAATAATCTTGATTTAGTGTTTCGAAAATCCCTTGATTCATCTATATAATATCTATATAATAATATATAATAATAATATAATCTGTATATATAATAATAGATCTATATAATGTGAAAACGAGTGATCAGTAACCTCACTAACCTGGGGCCTAAAGTATGCAGATTAATAAATTGTAATAAAAAAAGTGGAAGCCTAAGAACAACACAATTAAATAACCAAACAAAATTACAGTAAAAACATTTTAAATCTGTCACTTTGAAAAGGTCGAAAAGTATTTATGAGAAAAGGTTCTTACAAACTTGGTTTCAAAGCTGGCAGTAGGCGGCGGCACTCCGTTCGAACGTGGTAACGTTGCACTCTTTCCCGGCACTGATCAGCTAATTTTTCAATATATGCACAAAATTTAAGACATAGTAGTCGTATTTCAGTAGTAACTGTGGTTTGCACCCAAAAAACCCGCAGGCAAAATATACAATGTTGTAACAACGTGGTTGTAACAATAGTTCAATTAATTGTCATGAAGGGTACATCGTCAATCATTATTCTGTTTGTTTACTGTCGTCCAGTAAAGAAATATTTTGTTATTGTTGTATTTTATAGAGTGATATTTCTGTAATTTAAAGCGTTCTTTTGGATTTCCTAGTAAACTACTATAATTATCAATTAATTTAATTTGCTATGATTCATATTCCATTTAAAGATTTTGAGAGAACAAAAAGCTAAAGTTTAGGCCCAGTAATTTATGATAACGTTTTATTGAAATCAATAAAAATATACTATAAATGTTTCAATATATTATTGTAATATACTGCAAAGTAAATTATATATTTTTACAGTATAACAAGAATAAATTAACGATGAAACCACTAAATTACAGTAGATTTCTAGGTACTTAAATCTGGTAAATATGCATACAACAACATCACCGCTCGCTTATAGGATGTACAACAATATGTGTGTATGATGCATTACATTCAACTTGCCCTACGCTATCGCGGGAGGAATTGCGTGGCATAATATTGTCTAAAAATTATAATTTTGTTACGTTCTGTACTATCCGGATTCATCTTCCATCATATTTAACCGGTTAACCAGAATTTGCTGTACATGCAATTTTTTTTACTTTCTCTCTATTGTAATGTTTCCTTTGACATTTTAAACTTACTAGTTATTATGACATAGATGTTCGTAAAGACATTTTACCAATACACATAGGTCTTAATGAAAAGAGGAGCTCTTAAGTACACCGTTAATAGATAAAACAGCTTCATCATTGTTCAGATTTGTACAACTCCTTTTGAATAATATTTTGTTTTGTGACATTTTGTAACTCTTTTATTGTCTGGTTTAATTTACCCTGAAACTGTAACAGGAACAGGGGTGTATTCTCAACATATTCAGTAGAGTAGCTCTTGATTAAAAACAAATTATGCCCACGTACAGGTTGTTCCCAAACAAATAGCATAATTGATTAATGTTGTCATTCATTAACATAACAAATCTACGACCAATCAAAATAGTTTTCATAATTTTTTACTGTCACTGACGAACGAGTAAGCCATTTATATTTTTGACAATCATTAATATAGCCTAGTATTTATTTATTGTTTGTTGCGTGATAAGTGAAATTAACTAAGATTGAACCACTGTACGTGTATTGTTGAGCGGGAGGGTCAATACCACTGTTCTTGAATGGGAGTGTGGGTGTGTCAATACCACTGTCACTGTACGGACGTGACACTGTGATGTACATCAATGATATATGTAGTATCCAATTTGACAGACATAAATTTTACTATGTTTTATGCTGAGAAAATTGAGTTGGTACAAAATGCCTTTTATGCCTGTGAAATAAAAATTGAATAGTTTTAAAGTTTAGGAAAGACAAACTAAAATCACGAATATAAACTAGATGTTTTAATGTCCAACATCAATAAGCTACGTACCCAGTGGTCTACAACCTGTTTTGAAAACAATAACATAACCTCAACTCTCAGTTGACTGTTTTTAAAGCACTAGATGTTCGCGCTCGCCAAATTATTTTACTTCGTGAACATTCGGCCACTTGCTCTTTAGCTAGCGAAGCCAAGTGGCCTATACAAATGTATTGGCCCCTCCCTCCCTCACCCACAGCTAATATCATTGGCGAGGATGGCTTCTCAACTGACAATCGAAGAGCTGCTGCGCCCAACTATGCAACTGCCTATGCAACTGACTGTGGCATTGCTTGGTTCGTTATTATTTATTTAGTATTAAAGAATAGCAGTTTTGTTATAAGAGATTGATGTTATTGTAGTGGTAATACTTAAGGAAATCTTTACAAAGTATATGATGATTAGAGAAAAACTTACCGGAGCTTCGCAGCTAGCCCTGAGAAAACGTCAATGAACAAGAATCTTAATTACTCGTACATTAGTAATCTAACGAAAGAGATGGTGAGAATATCGTAGAATGTGCTAAAAGTAAAATATCAATTATAGTATATTTGACAATCAGAGTAATAAATTTATTTTGAAGTGAAGAAAGGGGCCACATGGTAAATTTTGCCCCGGGGCCACCAAAAGTCTCTGGGCGGCCCTGGTTGGCTATCTGATAGTCCATATGATTGTTCTATATATTGGATTAGTTGATTAAAGATAATTTTTTCAAGATATTTAGACAGAGTTGGTAGAATTTAATTATTACAGAAATGTAAAGCAAATGTATATGTTTTGGAGTGGCATTTGAATATATATAGCTTTTACTGTATGTATGTCACTTATTCTATTTTAAGCCTACTGGTTGAACAAATGTTTTCTGAATATATTTATAGCTATTTTTTTGTATAGAATTTAACTGCTTTTCATAACGTTCATAAAATGTCTTTTTTGTTTTTTTAGCATTCTAGATCTTGATAGTTTATAATTAATTATTGTACCATAATGTTTCTGTACTTTTTTAAATACACTATAGTAATATTGTTCATTATGTTATTAGTTTTTAAGTTCACTTGACGATTGTAATGCTTACTGATGTACTCAGAAGTTTATGCAATAAAGATTGAATTGAATTGAATATATAGACTAATTAGAGATGATCTTGTTCTAAACTGAGTTTCAATATATCATTACAAATTAAAATTATATATGAGCTGTTATGGTTTAGTTATATATAAATTAAAAGTGAAGGTTTCTTTATTCTTATTGTATTTGTTAGGTTGAGCTTTGAAAAAATAAAGGGATATAACTAAATAAAAAGTTGTATCCCTATTATTGAGTTGAGTTGTAATTTATTGAGTTATTAATAAAAAGATAGCTGTGATATTAATATGTTCTAGAGGTTATCTTTGGCCTATTTCAAACAGAATTAAATTATTTGCTTATAAATTTCAAAAACACATACTTAACTATAGTTTATTGGTTTATAAATTGAAATAGTGAATTTATTTATTCTTGAATAAGGAAAGTTACAAAGTAAGTGATCATTATTATTAAACAAAAAATATACAAAACCCTACATTACTAGTCTAGGCTCAAATAAACTATTGGCCTATACATAAGTTAATAACTCTTTAAAAGAACATTTCTTGAGACACCAAGTTCCCAAGTTCACAATCCAAAAGAGTAAAGTTTAAATTAGGCTATTTCGCTGTATATATATATATATATATATATATATATATATATATATATATATATATACAATTCAGCCATGAAAGGGTTTTCTAATCAACTTAGTTTATTTAATATTCAATGGCTTTATAGTCCATATGTAACACCCGTTAGGCCTACTATATGGAATGGCTGATTTAGTGTTATATTTGAAGTAAATATTTTCATATTAGTCTAGTCTAGACATTAGACAGGAATATACTATACTTAATTTATTAGTTGATATATGCCTATTTTGGCCTGCAATTAGCACATTTATTTTATTCTAATATGAGTTATTTAAAATAATTAAATCATTCCAAATGGGTAACTTATGTTATTCAGTATCTCACTAGTCACTAAAGCAACATTTTCATTTCAAAATGAAACATAATTTTCAATTTACCTGAAAATTTAGGATTTTATAACATGGTAAACATTAAATGATCTAAATGCTATAAATTAATGTTATTTGCTATGTTATGTTAATTTCTATTAAACTTATCTTTTACTTTGTAAATTATATTTTGTACAATATCCACATTTGGAATAGTTCTTAATTTCCAAATCATGAACAAATTCAAAATTATATTTAATTTTCTACATGTAGGTATAAATTCTTTGTGACAATCTATGAATGAGCCAAGCCAATTCTAAAAATCAAATGATCTTATTACAACATTTATAAAGTGTTCATTTTAAAATTATACCAACATTTTTTTCAGATTGCCAGAAGAATTGAGATTTGTAAATAGTGTAAATAAGATATGAAGACAACAGCTATAAATTTAAATGAGAAGCAAAAATTACAATGGAAAAAATTTCTGGCTAGTTCAATTTTGCAATTTAACATTTTGATTATTTTAAATATAGTTATATTGAGTATATTTTAGCTGATCAGAAGCAACATTTATGGTCAAAAATAATAAATTATATTTACAAAATTATTCTAATCTAATAAACAAATAAAGCTGCAGACGACACTGTGTATAAGTTTGCAATCACTAATCAGCTGATTGGAATTTGGATAAGACCTCTCCCTCCAAGTCCCCTCTCTCCCCTCCAGTATCACTCGCCTGTTCAATAACGTTTGGGAATCTAAAGAATAAGGTTCAGTGCTCTAATCTCTAATCAGCTGATCAGCAGCGGTAGAAAACGTCTGCGTCTCAGGCTAGTACAATAGGGATGGGAAATGTCAGACGGAGTTAGTTCACTCCGGAGTTATAATGACTCGGAACTAGTTCCGCGTAGTCGTTCCAACTCCGAACGTCGTTCCAGTTCAACGTGGAGCGAAGCTCAAGTGAGCCGCTCCGAGTGGATGCGCGCGCATCACGTACTTCACTCCTTTGTTTTGATCGTTCCAACAACTCCGGAACTATGTTAGTTCCATGGAGTGGGGAGAGATACGTCGACACTGCAGCCGCTGACAGTGGTTGCGCGCGCATCTCGTTCTCACTCCTTTCTGTTGGTAGTTCCAAAAAGATAGAAATCCAGTCTATTATTGCATTGTTTTAGGTTATATCCAGCTAACAATTTGAATTGTGTATTTTATTTAATTATTTTACAAAGAAAAAGTATGGATGTCTTAGGAATTTTCCAGCAGAAAGTAAAGTATTGTATATTTTATATGCGTATATTTATGACATATAATACTCATCTATTCTAACTCCGAAATGAACTAGTTCCGCACTAGCACTCGGAGTTGGAGTTGTAACTCCTTAACCGGAGTAGTTCCTTTCTTGTCGTTCACTCCGGAGTTACCCATCTCTATAGTACAAAGCCACGCATGCGTATGCCATACCCCTCCTCTCCGCTAACCACCAAGCATTTAGAAAGTCACGGTTTCGACAGCTCAAGATATTCCGATTCTACTATAGTTAATTAGGGTCCACAAATGGTTTAATCTACGTTATATTTACATGGCACTACACTAGCACTCCACAATTGACCATAAAACAGCTGATAGCTTGATAAACAAAATTAAAAATTGGATGATAAATTATGAGAAATACAACCTGTATATAAAACAATTGTTTAATCTTAATTTTCAAAGGCTCTCTGTTGTTAAGTATGTATCAATGCTCGTCTGATTTACATAGTGAACTCTGTGCTTATATTATCTTACTTATTATTCATTTTTAAGATGCCGATTGTAGAGATAATGGTGAATATTAGAGGTGAATGAGTGTAGTCATTGTTACTAAGAAAGATCGACTGTTCCCAATAAAGGACCATTTATTAATATCCCAATAACCAGGGCAACTAAGGAAGCTACAGCTTTACGTGGAATCAAAACCACGAAGTACTGATCTAATTTTCCGTTCATTGATAATCCTGATGCTCAGTTATCTCCTCTACACAACATCCGGACACTGACTACCACCCAACACGGACTTCTCCAGTAGTGTCCACATCGATGGCAACCTTTGAGTGGGCGCTGTGTTAGTATTAAGAAGACCAAGTATAGACCCTATCCACAGCACTTTGTCCCCAAGTTGCTGGTTTACAGAACTGCTGAGTGCCGACACTAAATTGACACTAACAGAACATTAAATACTGTTAGCTTTCAATTGCTCTAAAATACACACAGCTGTTACATATTGACCAAACTCCGTTGGTGTTATAACTGAACAAACGATGTTATTTTTCTAAGCTTAGCCTTTTTTTTAAATTGTTCAACAAAATCGTGGACACTTTTTAAAGTGACTGCTTCCTTACTTTTCAGACACCCCTCATTAAGGATCGAGCAAGATGTATTTCCATAGAAAATTATAAAACATATGACTTCATATGTTTCATATACAATTGTTGTGTGTATAAATATTTTTTTTTTATTTTCAATCAGTTTTAAAAACGTTCAATACTTTTCTATCTCATAACTTTTATACATATAACGTCAATTTTTCTTAAGATTCTATAAAAACGCACGTTTTCATAAAATGTTTACTTTAAAATAGTTTTTAACATTTAAAGAATAACGTATACTGTAGGCGCGTGACGAGATGAGACCTATGCCATGGCCTATATTATTTTTGAAGGCACTTCGCGCCGTCGCGTCGGCGTTTTATTGACGAAATACACAAGAAAAAATGTGTTAACTAACATAAACAACGTTTCAATAACGTATCGCATTACGATAAAGTACTTGTTAATGAGCATTAATAATATATTTGTCATGAATAATACTGAAACCACATGAATTTGTAAGAGTTTCATGTTTTTACTAAACAAGCAACTATTTTATTTATTTGAATTCATAATCACTTTGCTAAATTATGTTTTTCTTAATTATTAAAAATTTAACTTCTCCTAAAATGAAACCTGATAAATATAACATAAACAATATAACTTACAATCAATGTAGTAGGTCGTAACATCGTGTGTGGAAATAGAAAATCTATTCTTGTTATCCATGAGCTAGATGGAAATAGACCTAGCCAAAAGGCCACCGTTACAGTTACTTAAATCATTTTCATCTTCATCATTACTGGAAGAAGAGGACTCATGTTCATTGTTATCGCCAAGCGTTTCATTGATCCACTGCATTTTCCATCACACTATCTTTCACCCAGTAATTTGTTCGTTATGTTTTATGTGTTTTATTGATAGTTTTACGGTATAATTAATAGTTTTGCGCCTAACTGAAAAACATTAATAGTTCAATTGAAAACATTAATATTTGTACGCATTTAATCTAGTGTTTGGTAAATAAAAGCGCACTTAAATGTGAAAACGCCTTCATTATTGTGATACTCCTCAAATTACGTGGATGAGTTGAGGCCACTCCAGGTCTCCTCTTGTCGTGCGCACTCAGTAAAAGTGTGTATTACTTGTTCCTTTCAATTAATGTGTACAATTTATGTACCATAAATATTTTCGTTCAATGCTATTTTCAATTTTACAAAGTATTATGTTTTTTTACAGTTGTATCATTAAATTCCTTTTTAGCTGTTTCATACCAACTAGCGTATAACTGATGTCATACATCTAGGTGAGTAAGTTTGAAATCTTTTCCCTCACAAATTAAGGGGTAAAAATATTTTTATCAAGGTAGTCACTTTTGAACATTTTGTTTGTTTTCTAAACCCATACACTGTGTAATTTATTAATTTGTATTATTTGTGTTGAATAAAATGATATAAAACTATATATATGGGTTGGATAGTAGAACTATCTTTTTATCTTCAAAATTAACGTATTACGTCGACATGAGTTAACTATTTGCCGAAGTTAGATGCTCATTAAAACGTAAGTTGAACAATAGCCTCATTGTTTTGTTTGGGTTTTTGTAAATTAGCCCTTCCATCACATGGGTCTGCTAATTGTGCAGCAAACCATTGTCTGTTAACTATTCCTTTCTTTTGTTTATATACAGATAGCATGAAATTACCTAGTCCCCTTTCCGTTTAATGCATCAAATTAAACTAGCCAATTTTTTTTGTTTTTTATTAATATTTAAATTAGAATAAGATAAACTTTAAATAAAAACAGTAAATTATAACATTTAAGTAACTACATATAAATATTAATGCATTTTAAAGCAATTATATTAAGTCTGCATAGAAGTCGGCACTGGTGGCGCATTGCTGTAATCCAGCTACTTGGGAACAAAGTATTGATGAAATTGTCGGCGATAGTCTCTATGTTCAGTCCTCCTACTAGAGAAGTCTGGGCTGTCATGTTAGATGGTAGTCAAGGTTCAGATGTTGTGTAGAGAAGAGAACTGAGTGTCAGGCTTGTCAGTTAGCTGAAAATCAGACCAAGACTTGTAACTCCTTCTACTATCAGAAGACCGGTTGTCGTCTGACCACCCATCCTCAAACCATAGTGTGATTTGAACAGTCGTGGCAGTTGACTCTCCTTTCCTCTTGGCCACCAGACAGCGCCAGTTATAAAGTAGCTGACGCCTGCGTTTTGCAGTTGTATATTAATTCGCTTAAAAAGTTGTACACTTACATTTTTTAACAAATTTATTTCAAATTTTAATATTCTTTATAGAACAAGTGTCACTAGTACCCTCTGAAACTGATATTTTTCACTGTGTTTATTAAAAATAAATATAATATCAAATAGAATAGTAGATGGTATAAAATATTTGAAGGGCTAACAGGAAATTATCATATCAAGGGACTCTAAAAACTGTTTTTCTTTTCAAAATGGTTGTGTTTAAAGAAGTGCGTTAATAAATAAATCTGTAATCTTTATTAAAATTTAGGATTGGCCTTATGGAGGGTCCAATCGAATATGGTGGCAGGTGTAGAAAATTCTTAATGTTTGTTGTTAGATGCGTACAATTGTTAAACTGGTAGAATCTATAAGAACACGTATTCATCTATACCAAATATATATATAATTTACTAATCAAAATTAATGCGAAGGCAGTACAAATTGTACATCATATTTTGCCATGGCACTCAAGAGAATCAATTATGTTGGCATATAATTATTAAAGTTCAGTTTAAAAAAACTTAAGGGGATTATTTTGGCCTGAATTCTAGTTTAACCGTCCTTTCTGCTGTTACACTATCGGTGAAGTTAACAAGTCTTTGAGGATACAATTAGGGTCATCAGAGATGCCAGCTTTAGTAACCAAGGGTCTTTTATGACAGAATATGCCAGTTAAGACCAGGATATCTTGCGGCCTTTATAATTTTATCTAAGTCACCGTTCATTAAGTGAAGTACTTAAAATAGTTTATAAATACTGTTAAGATATAAAATTAAGAATGTGTTATGGTATTAATTTATTTGGTAACTACTTTATATAGAGTTCCAGTACATTTTATTATATGCCGACAATAACTTCAGTTACAATATTAAACTTTCCACCATTATTTGACAAAACTATCACTACTTAAGTAAAATGCAATTACTTACAAAGTACTTAACGTAACGACTCCTGTAAAGAAGTACTTCTTTCAACTTTGAGTAGTCAGCCACTGAAAACCTGGAACTTCCTCTTTTTGAAGAGATGAACTTTGAATAACAATAAATCAAATAACACCACCGTATGTTTATTATGATTCAAGAGCTCAATTTAGCTGCATCATATATGTTGCATAGATAATTAACAATTAAACATCCTTATCTGACGTTTAGAAATTAATTTTTTTTAAGAAGAGGCTGATTTTATTACTTTCTCCCATATGCGTCAGTATAGAGAAAGTATTGTGATCGTAAAAAAACATGTTTTGTACAAGTTGGTCTAAAAATCTATTTTAGGTTCCGCTAAACCCAAAAAGTCTTTTTTTTTTTAAGTTGTTTTGTGTCTGTCCGTATGTATGTGTATTTAGCCATTTAATTCACTTTTTTCCATTTTCTTAAACCGGCTTTAAGATTTTGATTTAATTGTCAGGAAAAATATGAATTATAATTTAATATATTTTAGTAAAAACTGCATGTCTCTAACTTGACTGGTTTTTTAGTTGTGGCAAAAAAGTAGGCCAGTTCTTTGGAAATATTTATTTTTTGTCCTACCTTGCGCCTATCTCATAGACTATTGATTTGTGCGGGGAAGTTGCGTTACTGGTTACTTCCAGGCCAATATTCGAACCTGCATATTTCTTCTAAACCAGGACTCAGGTTCTTAGTCCTGACACCTTAGACCACTCGGCCACCGGCTCATCCACAAATCTTAAAACTTTAAGCAGTGTTTTTTTACAGCTGATATTCAGCAATTCCAAAATTATTATACATATTTTCCTTATTTTAACGTAAATAATAAATTATTTGGAATTCACTTACTTAGCATAGCATTGAAGTTACCATTCCGCTTTCTAAATCACTACCTAGGATTACTACAGTACAGTACAAACTAAGCTGACTAGTGTTGGCAGCACTCCGTGCTACCTGGGGATTACAGAACACCTTCTGAATATTATATGAACCTCCATTGGGTCGAGTTATCCCTGTGGTGGAATTAACTGTCTTTACACAGAGTAATAAAAACTAAAATATTGACTTTTCTGTTAATATGAAGACAGTTGTTAAATGGGTTATTTTAATTTTATTTCATTTTTAAACTTAAGACATTGGTTAACATTCAATTAAAGTTAAAGCAATATTTTTTAGATTTACTTAATGTTTAAAATTATCAGAACAGCTTGTAAAGTTACAAAGATTGAACTATAACTTGCAAACACATATGGCTAAGTAGGTTCAACACTTATTCTCGATCACAATATTAATAAAGGCATCTTCTTTGTTCATTATTATTCATTTAGTATTCATCAGTGCGACGCCAATCGTGGAGATTTAGGCGAATATGAGTGTTGAATAAGTGTGATGATTGTATATTAACGAATATTACTTGTTACTAGTTAAGGTCGGCTGTTCCTTAGAAGCCAGGGCAACTAAGTGACCTACATCTTTACAGGGAATCTGAACCACATAGTATTAGTCTGATTTTCAGCTAATTGACAAGCATGATACTCAGTTATCTCCCCTACACAACATCCCGACATTGACCACCACCCAAAACAGACATCCTAGACTTCTCTAGTAGTATTCCACGTTCATGGCATCCATTGAGCGGTCGTTATGTTGGTATTAAGAGGACCGAACATAGAACATATCACCTAAAATCTCCACAGCACTTTGTCCCCAAGTAACTGCGTTACAGCAAATATAGAACACTACTGCCGACCAATCAAGTCATTAGATTTTTTACTTGTGTCGAAAAGTTACAATCTTCACCGAACATATAGCTCATCAAGTTAAGTTTACACAAGATGTGTCTGAGAAATATTAACTTACTGCCAACAACTAAAAATCTAATTACGTTATCTTTAATTTGAAGTTAGAGTGCACTCCTTCATTTTACATTTACCTTGGAAGTTTTGAACTAAAGAATAACAAACACAACTATTTACTTACTTTAATTCTAGGAAATCATAATTTAATTAAGTTGTGTGCATTTCTTAATTAATGAAAATAGCCAACTGTTAAAAAAGTAAACAATACTTGCATAATTAATTAACTACTTTTCATCATCCTTATTAAAATAAATAATTTTCTAGCATTCAATCCATTAAAATATGGACTTTGCATCCATCCACTCCTAAAATATGGACTTTGAATCCATCCACTCCTAAAACACGGACTTTGCGTCCATCCACTCCTAAAATATGGACTTTGCATCCATCCATTCCTAAAATATGGACTTTGCATCCATCCACTCCTAAAATATGGACTTTGCATCCATCCACTCCTAAAATACGGACTTTGCATCCATCCACTTCTAAAATATTGACTTTGCATCCATCCACTCTTAAAATATGGACTTTACATCCATCCAAAGTCCACTCTTAAAATATGGACTTTGCATCCATCCACTTCTAAAATATGGACTTTGCATCCATTCACTCCTAAAATTACAATTTAAGTGGATGTGTTTTTTTCGTATAGTAGGCTTATTGATAGATATTTCAATTTACTAACACAATACAATGATTACACCATGCTTACTCTATCCAGATGAATTATGCAAGATAGTATGTAAATGCGTAAGAGTGGCAGTAGAAATACAACCTGGAAGTACCTGTGAGACCTCAATTGTGATAAATATGAGTCATAAATAAATATACACTTTTCAATGACCAAGAGTGTTTATTGTCATTAAACAAATACTTTTGTCTGAGTATGGTAAACTGGGTTTACCGAAATCAATCACCATAATATATTTTATTTATTTATTTATTTATTCTTAAGACGCCAATCGTCAAGTTACGGGCGCATATGGATTTCGAATGAGTGTAGATGAATTATTGTGTGATGAGTATAATCATTGTTACTATCTGAGTTCGGCTTAGCTCAGAAAGGACATTTATTAATAGCCAAATAGCCAGGGCAACTATGGGACCTACAGCTTATCATGGAATCCGAACCACGAAGTATTGGTCTGATTTTCAGCTAACTGACAAGTCTGACACTCAATTCTCTTCCCTACACAACATCCGAACCTTGACTACTATCCAACATGGACACCCCATACTTCTCTAATAGTGTCCACGTCGATGACCACCATTGAGCGGACGCCGTGTCGGTATTAAGAGGACCGAGAATGGAACCTATCTCCTACAATCTCCCAAACACATTTTCCCCAATTAGCTGGGTTGTAGCACTGCACCACCATTGCCGACATATTGTACTTATACTGAAGTAAATTTGAATTTTGTGACGTGCACTTGTATTTATTTTACAGCGACATATACATTAACTATACTAAACGTAAAATACAAGATAATAACCATAGTAATTTAATATGTTTACAGCCCTTATTATCCCTAGTTCCTATCAAATATCACCCCTTATTATTCCAAATTGACCCCTCCCTATTTCTGACGCATCCAGCCTTTCTCAAGGTAACTATTTTTGAGCCCATCATTTATATTTTCATGTGCAAACTTTTCATGAAAATCGTAAGAAATGCTTTCTTGTTCACAGTACATATAGACAACTTCAGGCATATATTTCATAACAGCCCTCCTTACATTTTGAGCGACTAGGTCACCTTACTATTTCATTTAATCTTAATGTAATCATCACACACTTATTATCAATTAATAGATTACAGCAAGGTGTTCTCTACGACAATGATATTGGATCCTCGCTGTATCTCTGTGACTACATTATTACAAAATGGCTTCTCAGAAATATCAAAGATACCACTGAGGAAGCCGTGTTGTTAAATGGTCGAAACGTTTGGTGCTGTTTATATTGTAAATGAAACTGGATGCTGAATAACAGCTTACTGAATCCATTTAAGGGGCTGGGAGGAGATTAAATTTTATTAATAATATAAACCACTTATGTGTTCACTATTTTTGATCACCACTCATCCACCCAGACGGGTGCTCATTGAACAAAATTAGTGTGTGAGCATGATAGCCTTGATACTAACCATATTACTAACAAATACTCCGATAGTAAATATCAACTGATAATAATAATATAGATTTGACACTCGATCAAGAAAACCGTTTGAGTGAGCTAATGTTTTCATAAAAGAGTCCCCTCTTCACCTCTCACCCATGCCCAGCTGTTACTGGCTGTGAGCACAGACTAACTGTTCAATAAGTACAGTGGCGTAGAAGATACATGCGGTGATGTTAACCCAACCGCCCTCCCAGACACTTACGGTTTAACTGTTTAGTCAATTTTCCTACAGAAAGTGCTGGGACTAGGAGGCTTAAATGTTATTATCAATAGCGTGATGACATTAGCCAGCCGTAACTATAGCAACACCTGAATGCCTTACATGGCTGTCACATTTCAGTTTGTTATGTTCACCTGCTTTTTGAATATGTTAATTTGTGTGCACGTTATAATTTTATAATCTAGAACTTTAATATTGTTTATATATCATATAGGGCAACCCCAAGCACCACTGAGTGCACTTCATTTTAAATTAGAAAATTCTTTATATCGAGTATAAAAAAAATTACCAAAAAACTTAACACTCAGTTTGCATTGGATACAAATAATTCATTGAAGGATTCAAAATAAAACTAGTTAACCGGATCTAACCAAGAAAATGACAATTTGATTTTTTTCTATTCGATTCTCACACCCCTAACGTTACATTTATAAGCATGGTTAGAATCAAATATTTTTGTTAAGAATTTATGTAAAAAACACATTTACAAATGGATTGAACGTTTATTTTAATTTATAAGTTACAAATATTAACCAAATCCTAGTATATTTTAAATAATTTTCTTTCACAAATCATCATTTACTTTTTTACTTACTTTTTTTAATTTCACTCGTCAGCTCACATGAGCCTGCAGGCCTGTGCATGAACTTAATTCAGAGAGTGAAGTACCGACCGTTGGCTCAGTGGGGATTCGAACCTTGGAACCTGCCCTCCACCACCACGCCGGCATACAAGGTCCATATAACATCCATATTGGTATCTTTATATGGATGTTAGAAACATTTATCAGCCAAAACGTTATTTTTGTATTCCAGACACTCGGATTGTTTTGTTTCAAAAGACTGTAGAGAAGACAAAACCATAATATCTGTCTTATTAATCAAATTTAAACTCCATTTTATCAATCAAACTGTTTCAAGTATTTTCTTACTTTATTGAAGCTGAGATAAAATGGTTTAGCATCCCTCTATTGACCTTGGTAGCTTGCCAGGAACACGCTCACGATTTCCTCAGGAGGGTTGCCAATAATCCGACTCAGGTTATCTTCACACATCAATTCCTGTTCGAAATGTAAAGTAATATAAAGGCAAGTCACGTACATTAGATTTATGAGGTTAGTAAAAAAAATATTTGTCCCTATGAAATGTCTCAATTTTACAACGTATGAATATACAGTTAAAAATAAAACTAAATCTAAAACCAGATATCGTTAATAGACGGTTTTTCCTGTTCTCTTATGTTTACTAATTTTTTATCAAATTATTTTTATTCTAAAGTTAGAAATATTTAATATTCAACAATTGTTTTTTTTCTTCACCATGTTGTTTTTAACATGCCTAATTTATTGAACATATGAGAATATATCATGTTGTGAGTTAAGGCAAAGTAACCTGTTCTTCAACTTAGATAAAAAGAGTAAAAAATATTGATGTTCATTATCATGTTAAAACATCAGCTTGTAGATGGTTAGTTTCTAAGCTTGGATACGAGAAGTTCTGTTGTATTTACAGCTTAGAGAACACACTCCAGAATAGTAATAATAGGAGTTCCTCAAGGTTCCATATTGGGGCCTTTATTTTCCATATTACTTTTCACGCTTTGTTCTAACAACGTAACAACAGTTCAAATTCAAATTCAAATCGTCTTTATTTAAATTGTACATAATATACAGTAAATAGTGTCAAATAAATTGTATACAAGTCAATACATTAAAATACTCCTTGTAAAGTATAATACATAGTTAAAATAAAATTACATCTTCATGTTACTCAAAGGATGCTGTAACCAACTAAACAGTACCTTGTACTATTTATAGTGTGATATTCATCTTGTTTACAAAAACAGTGTATGTACTACATGCAATTATTTAGATCATAAAGCTCTTCTAGTGAATAAAAAGCATTTTGAAATAAATATTCCTTTAACTTTAATTTAAATTTACTAACAGTCTGTATATTAGTAATATTTTTGGGTAGAAATCTTAAAAACCAAGCACCTGCATAGAAAGTTTTTTTCCTGAAAAGTTCAGAGTTATGTTGGGGCAAAACTATTTATTATTGTTTCTAGTGTTGTATGCGTGGATGTCACTATGATGTATTAAATTTGCTTCATTATTTCTGGCAAACATAACACATTCCAAAATGTATAGGCTGTAAACTGTTAAGATTTTTAACTCCTTGAAGTATTGTCTGACTGAATCATCTTTTTTAATTTTTAGCATAGTTCTTAGTGCTATTTTTTGAGCAATTAATAATTTATTTAAATTTTTATTTGATGTTTCACCATAAACACAAATTCCATATGAAATGTGTGACTGAACATGGGTGTGAAAAACTATTTTTAGAACAGACAGGCTACATAAAAAAGAAAGTCTTTTCAAAGCATTCCCAAGTTGATTTTACACAAAATGTGTTCAACATGTTTATCCCAACTCAGATTTTTATCTATACATAGACCAAGAAAATTTGTTTCATCAATTTTTTCTATACTTTCGTCATCAATCCAAATTTGGAAATCTGATTCCTTTCGATTTTGTTTTGTACTAAATGATATATAATTTGTTTTTTGTTTATTTAAAATTAGATTATTTTGAATTATACTACATACTTATAACTTTCATCGATACGCTGATGATTTACAAATCTAAATGTCATGAAAGTTTACCAAATACTTAAAACTGATATAGTGTGTGCCAAAATTAAAGTTGAAACAAACAACTGGTGTGTTTTAATCTGACAAAAAAAAAACAAAAAACAATGCATTATACAATATATTATGTGAGTGAGATCGATACACAAATGAACAACTTGTTAATCGTATATTAGAATAGAATATATATAGAATAGAATAATACTTTATTCCATAAAATAACAAAAGTACAATATTTATACAACGGAATTCTAGCCATCTCATCAAGTAAATGATGGCTAGCACAAAAAAATATAACTTTAAAACAATATTTAAATACAGTCAGTTAATCAAAAACCAGGTAAAGCAGACAGCTCACTGCAGCGTGGTTAAACTTAAAAGTTATCTTTTTATTAACTTTAATGTTATTTATGTTCTACTAAAACTAATATATTATAACTATACTGATCATATAACTACTCAAATGCCAATCAAACACCATAGAACAACACTACAACCAAGTTCTTCCCTTTCATGTGCCTATAAAAAATAAACTCCTAAAACATTATTTAGCAATGGACAATAAATATGTAAAAAGATTATTTGGTTTCATT
>JAQJVL010008750.1:0-18542 GCA_035578905.1 Stictocephala bisonia
AATTTAGGTTATAACTACTGTGAAAAGTATTTTTTTTTTTTTTTTTAATTATGTAGATATTCTTATGACTCAGTCTTTCTAAACCATTGTATACATTCAACAACATAGTCAACAACAGGGGTTTCAATCAAGGATAGATAAATAAATAGCCTTATAACTAAGAATAATTAGTTATATGACATGACACTCTTTGAGAGGATGTATTTACTGACAGGATCATCATGTTGACCTCTAGTTTGCACTTTTATATTGTATATGATTTGTAACTCAAGGAATACCTGAATTTACATTTTTTTAAAGTTCCTTCTTGGATCATTTCCTGGCTGTGTGAAATACGAGTAAAATATGTATAAATGTTTGGTATAAGGACATAATAGATGAGAAATAAATTTTATTGAATTTCTTGTTTCAAAATATTTTAAATTATTTAATATACTGTATTAGTAATATAACATTATGTACATAACCATAAAATTTAAACAACCCAATATAGCTAGACATCTTAATATTTGATCAAAACGCAAATGAAATACTAAACACATAAACTATAATACATACTATAAATATTTTTACTAAAGAAATATATTTATATATACAGACTAGACAACAATACTCCAAAACTAAAAATATCGAAAGTTTTGGAGTTGTGTGTACGAATTCAAAAATGACAAATTGACTCAATTAGCAGTTAAACTAAATTACTCGCCATTTATATTCCGCAATTCCAATGCGGATGTAATCTATGTATGCCATCCACAGTTTATGCGGATACACTAAGGAAATGGGTTTTTAATGGATACTTTGTTTTCTTTTCACAAAATGTTAATGGGATAAGAGATTTTAGATGTATATTTAAAACGTGGGTTTTGGCAATAGAATTATTTATAATTCAAAGCAATTAATTAATTATTATGAATATTACTATTTATTTAACCAATAAATCTTTGGCTTAATATTAAAATATGCATAGAAACCTATAAATTATTTTGTTCTTAAAAACTGGTACTTTAAATCCAATACGAAACTTTATGACACGTGCTTGACCTGTACATTTTCAATAATATAACGCAAATTATGATAGTGTATATATTAAAAATAATAATTATTATTCTTTGAAAAGTACTAATATATTTATTTTGTACAAGTCTTTATTTAGTGGGGTGGATTGTGGCTATGAAAAAATAAATAAACTGAACGCTATCCGTTTTAAAACAACACGAGGAATATTGGAAGACCAGTAAGTCACTTTTTATATTGAATCATAACGGTGTCACATGTATAATGTTCTGTGACAATATGTAGTCACTAATGGCCTTCCAAAATTAACGATATTACACAGGTTGTAGTAATAGTGAGATAATTTAAACGCTTTATTATATAAATGACAAACTACTTATTTATATTCTAATCTTTAAACAGATAATGTTTAAAAAGTGAAAGTATAAATAATACTCAGAGAATCTTTTGGGTTTAATGTAAATAAGGTGAGATATTTTGCCTATGAATTATAGCTACAGCAAAGAAGACCCTTTTTACATCAACGCATAATACATAATGTAACTTAAATTCATGCCAAAAAGACAATATTTTATGGAATACCATGTGGTTTCTACTTTTAATTAAGTTTAAATGTGATTAAAAAAACAAACAAAAACATTTACATCAATAACATTTCATTTTATTACAATATAAATTGTGGAAAATTTAGGTGAGTTCATTTATTATTTAATGGATTTATTGTTTAACCATAAAATGTGCAAATAGTTGAGAATAAAAACTCCTTTGCTACAAATGACTCCGTCCTATATGAGTTGGATTAAAACCAAAACTTACAACTAAACGTAAATAAACAGTAAAAATACATTTTATTTATTCATTAATAATTTAAATTACATACGGTAATTGAACAAATAATTATACTTGCAAATAAAATATAATTCTTGTTTGTTCCACACAAGTGTATCTATGTTTTGGCTTGCAACGATAAATACCTGAAAACTACAAAACACGTAAATTACTGGCACTAGAAAGACTACCTTTGTTGCAAGTAGTATCCTGTTGTGTATAATAAGATAGGCCCTAATTCTCATTACACTAACTGTATTACCAGGGACCTCGAGGTACCGGTAACTCGATTCCGTGCGGCCGGTTTGTTATCTTGTAAACTCTCGTGCAGTAAGAACCCAGCAATACAATAAATATTGTAAACACAATGATACCAAACCGTATATCAAGTATTAGGTATACTGATCATAAGGTATTTTAATATTTTATTTTTATATTTGCATAATGATTTATATAATTAGTAATTGCTTAATACAGACTAAATAATAATCAGTAAACAGGATATGACTTTTGACTCTATTATTATAGATACATTAGGAAATATCTATTTTTATTTTAATGAATAAAATTACTTTTAAACTTCAAAAAATTATGTGAGTATAAAATGTTATATCCACTAATTAATTACTAACCTACATCTTCATAACTATTCACAATATTTTTATATATTATAACTTCTTATTATGTTATGATACTACAAAATTACAATATATTATGTTTTTTAATTTTTTCATTTATGTTAAATGCTTAAGTTGACTTAAAATTGTTTAAAGCTCTTTGAAATTGTATGCTAGTATTGTATCTTAACATTTAAACCAACGTAAAATATCTTAAAATTTAAACCAACGTTCAAGAATACGAAAATAAAAAAATGCATTTATATATAAAAAAAAAAAAAAAAAAAAAAAAAAAATACTTTAGTATAACTTTTTACCACAAACTAAGGAATGTCATTTCACAATTACATAAACTTACTGAATTTTCAAATCGATTACAAGTTGCACATTAATTTATTACGATCTATTTCTCAGGTCATATTTATCCAATAAATTATTTGCTCCCGATGAATATTTATAATTTTAAAAGAAAATAAATGTCTGAGAAATGTCTTGTTATATCACATTGACTTAATAAATTATACATACAGTAAACAAATAAATGTTAAATAATCTCCCATGTAACAAAATATATATCCAAGTAGAAGTATGGTTTGTATTACAACAAATTAGTTTAACTCAAGGTGTGTATTTTATATGAATAGCTTTTCTCAACAAAGCAGTCAAATAAAAAATTAGGAGGGATGCTTTATAATATCTTAATTTCTTTTACAGTGTTTAACGTCCCCTCTGTATGTCACTATAGTATAAATAAACCAAAATTACAATCTAAATAATCATAAAGATTTTCATAATTTAATGTCTAATGTGTCTTCTATAGTTGTTATATACATTATACAACAGTTTAATTAGTGTTCAAAATTAGCTATTGTTATTTACCAAAGTGATCTGCAATCTAAACCATGACAATTTATTTAAAACGTGTAAATTTTAATGTTAAATGAAAACATAATATTGAATATGATTATAAAGAAAATTTGAAATAATCAACTTTGAGCCAAATGTTATTCTGTTTGATATTCCAGAACCTTCAAAACATCATATTTTGTAAGAGTATTTAGCAATTTTGTAAATCATCAACTTTCAGACAAACGATATTCCATTTGGTGATTCACAACCTTTGAAACATAACCTATAAAACCCTCGTATTTGCATCCCTCACAGTACAAATGCACCAAAGCTTGGTGTTATCTATTACCTCTATTGGTTGTTTTCCCTTCTGTTCACAGTTTTAAAGGAAGCTATTTGCAGCAATGTTTTACATTTTGTCTATTATCTCGTTTTAATAAAAAAATACAGTTTTTATTATGAGTTAGTTATTTTTGATGAACCGGTAAAAGTCCCAAAATGAATGTATAATAACAAATATTTAGTAAATAGAGGGATAAACTTAAAAATTATATTCTGCTTCTGTTAATTTAAATATATTTTAGTTACAAACGAGTAAACGTCAGAAAAAACAATTATATTTTAGTATATTTGAAAAGTGAGATTCAGTAATAGCAATAAAAATTATAATATTTAGTCAAAAAATGTTGTAGATTTATAAAGAGAGAGACTTCAAAAAAAATATCTATGAAATATTTAGTGCTTAACTTATATAATTGTGATATCAAATGAAGCAAATCAACTAAGTAATCGTAATTTGTTTGTTTAACTTCAAACAATGAAAATCTTAAAATTCGTAAAGGTTCTAATCCAAATACAATTGGTATTTTATGGGATATCAATTTGAAGAAAATGTTTAAAAAAGTAACAATATTAAGAACTGGGAGTTTTATTTTGGTATTGGATATAATTTTTATTGTATATGATAATATTTCGAATAAAAAATTAAAAAGCTTTAACAATCTTAAGAACTAGGAGGTTTATATTGGTAAGGAAATTAATTTAAACGATGTATTTTTTTAGAAAATAACAAAAGAGAGGGTAGTTAAATACATATGGTAAGTATTACCCTTGATTATACAGTACGTATGTATACATACAATAGATATCCCATATAGTAGGAATAATATTGGTGGCTGTCATTTTGTTACTCTGCCAGGCTCGCATTAAGAGTTGGTTTAAACGGCATCACATTTACATACGACTACACTAACGCTCCACAATGGACCACAAAATTAACTGATAATTTGAGAGTCATAATTTAACATTGGATCGGAAATATATTAGCGTACAAAATAAATGATATTATATCACTGATAATATTTTAACAGTTGATATTGTAACTATACCAATCAGCTATCTTAACTTTACAGATATATACAATTAATTGTTTGGTATAAAAATGGCTTTGTGCGAAAACTTTCCAAATTTCTTAAGTTTAAAGGAGTAAGTGTGGAAACATGAAATCGATCACCATTACAACTGAAAAATTTTAATGTTATAACTAGATTAGTTTTTATAGTTATTACGATACATTTCTATGTTATAGCCTACCTGAGGCGTATCATTTAATTAATCTTCCGATGTTAAGAATTTTCAGTGTTAATTTTTTTTCTTTTTTGAAAGCTCTCCAACTCCCAGGACTTTTAATTTAGTTTTAATTTCTCAGGACTCATACTTCCTTTGTTTTAATTTAGATTTTCCACTTGTATGGAACACATATATTTAATGTATTGACTGACATTTTCTTTCCGTGGAAAGTGTGCGAGTAATGTTGATTTACAGATTTGACGCAGTACCTTCCTAACGTAGTTTCTTTTTTCAAACGTGTACAAATAATTCCATTTTTTAAGCTATTACGACAACCTTGCATGAAGTTCCGTCAAGTTGCATAACCGCGTGTAGACGAACTTAAAGTTGTAAGCCACGACCAAAGTTTATACTCAGACGTCCCTTATTCACAGGATCAAACTACCCTGCTAAGAACGCGTTATGTACCCCTACAGCAGCGCACTTCACAGAACTTTTACTGTTTTTATCATCAAACTATTTATGTTGCTTCAGTACCAACGGTTTACTTGGAAAACTAGGAATCATGTTTTACGCATGGCATTTACAATTTTAATATCTAGTAGTGGCTAACTTAATATCTTACTTAAAAATCTAGACGAGCTATAAAATATTTCCTCCATAACCCAAACTAAGAGGATATTTAAAATGTATAATTCTATAAATATAATTATTGATGTGTGTTTATCAATATATTAAGGCATATTTAATAGAAATGTGAAATTAAATAGATTTACTGTTCATATCATTAGAAATTCTCAAGTTTCTTTTAACAGACTAGTAAAATGCCACACAATGCGAGCTGTTTATACTGTAAGATAATATAACAATATATTTTGTTATATCTATTTGTAGTATAAAACGCCATACAAAATTTCACTTTACCTGAGAGGGCAGGAAACCTATATGTAGTAATTGTTACTTAGTAATTATTACTCCCAAAGCCCCTCTTACCACTGCATACATTCACTTTGCCCATAAAGGCATCGGACCTATATGTTACCATTAGTCACTGTTGTTCTCACCCTCCCCCTCACCACAACAGCAATTCACTTGATCAGAGTTGGCAGTTTATCAATACGTTATTGTTAGTTACAGTTACTCCAACAGCCCCTCCAACCACAACAGCAACTAACTATATCTCTGTTGGACACAGACCAGCCTACTATCTTAAGTTAATGTTGCTCTGATAGCCCCTCCCCTTACAACAGCAATCCAAACTATCCATGCTAGCAGCAGACCAACTCATTGCCATTAGTTAGTTACAGTTGCTCCAACAGCCCCTCCTAACACAACAGCAACTAACTGTATCCCTGTTGGACACAGACCAGCCTATTATCTTTAGTTAATGTTACTTTGACAGCCCCTCACCTTACAACACCAATCCAAATTATCCATGCTATCAGCAGACCAACTCATTGCCATTAGTTAGTTACTGTTGCTCAAACCTTCCCACCACATTAACAAATCTTTTTATATGTGTTGACAGCAGACCAGTATGTTACACTTATTTACTGTTGCATAAACAGCCCCTCCCCCCACACCACAACAGTGATTCACTTTGTCCGTGTTGGCAGCAGACTAATCTGTTACTATAAGTCAAAATTCTCTCTAAGGCCCCCTCTCACGGCAAAATAAATTCATTTTATTCCCTTTGGCAGGAGATCAATCTGCGACTGTTAGTTACTGTTGCTCTCACTACCCTTCCCACCAAAACAGCATTTTATTTTTATTTCTTAGCATCATACCTATTTATTATCATTATTAACTTTTGCTCAAACAGCCTTTTTACCATAACAGAATTTCAGTTTATCTCTATTAGCAGCAGACATATATGTTACTATTAATTACTGTTGCCTAAACAGCCCACTCACCATTACAGCATTTCACTTTATCCCTGTTGGCAGCAGACATGTCTGTTACCACTAGTTACTGTTGTTCAAACAGCTCTCTAACCATAACAGCATTTGAGTTAATCTCTGTTGGCAGCGGACATGTCTCTTACCACCAGTTACTGTTGCTCAAACAGCCCTCTCACCTTAACAGCATTTCACTTTATCTCTGTTAGCAGCAAAAATATATGTTACCATTAGTTACTGTTGCAAAAACAGCCCTCTCACCATAACAGCATTTTACTTTATCTCTGTTGGCAGCAAAAATATATGTTACCATTAGTTACTGTTGCAAAAACAGCCCTCTCACCATAACAGCATTTTACTTTATCTCTGTTGGCAGACATATCTGTTACCATTAGTTACTGTTGTACAAACAGCCCTCTCACCTTAATAGCACTTCACTTTATCTCTGTTAGCAGCAAACCTATCTGTTACCACTAGTTACTGTTTCTCAAACTGCAGAGGGCACTATAACATCATTTCACTTTATCTCTGTTGTAAGCAGACCTATTTTTTACCCATTAGTCTCCTATACATTAACTATTATTGCTCCCATACTGTTTCTACCATGTTCTCTCTCTCAACACAACAGTACGCAATTATTTTATAATATGTCAATATAAAACATTACATCTGAGTATATATTTTAAAATATGTTGTGCAAGCAATTAATGAAAAGATTATATAATTAAATAAATGTTAAAAAATATTTAATTTATATAAACTAAATTTAATATTAACATAGAGATTTGAAAAATCCATAATTGTTCTAATCACCAATGTAATGCTGCCCTTAATGTTAATATGGAATATAAATAATGATCCTTTTATTATAAATCAGCAACTTCTACTTTGAATATCCTTCGTCAATGTACCAAACCATCGAAAGTGGTGACCACTTTGTAATTAAAATACACATTATTCTTGACCTAGGGAATAATTTATTTGGTGTAGATATATTCCATGACAATTTCAGAACAGTTAAGTGCTTTTTAAAATTGTTATTATAAAAATTTTATATATTTTCAGTTCTCAATCAGGAATACAACTCCGAATGGCCTCATAATGATTCGGATAATGTACAATTGTCGATAATACAGTTTAAATAGGCTTCAAAAAGTTTAATAGTACAGCATACTAATTAGAAAGGATAAGAAGCCTGAAATTGGAACTGTAATGAGCACTATATGTTAAATAATAGTAATGAGCAATTTTAATACCAATGTATAAACCATTAAGTTATTATAATATACACACTACCTTAATCTAAGCTATTGAAATGAAATAAAATACAATACGTATTTATTTTTTAAGGTGAGGTTAGGAGCAGACAGTCCTCTCTTCCTCATAACCTTAACAAAATTAATCAAATAAATAATAAAAAACATTACTAATTAATACAACATAAACTAATTGCAACATATCAGTAATTAACAACAAAACCATTCGAACTCTATGATCATAAAACCTTTCCCAACAATATAAATAATAAATTTTACCTTTATTATTTTGAACAATTATGAACTATTAAGGGTTGATTATTATTTATTTTATTGGTTTTATGATTATAGAGAGCTTAGAATAAGATCGTGTATATATTTAGACTGAGATACAAACACAATAAAATTACTGGCGGTCTCGATGTCAGATGTGTTATGTTTATTACAGTCCAGACACACTTAAATCTCTGACATATCGTGACACATGCGGTAAACAGATTACGGGTTTTGAATATGAGAAGAAATATCAACGTTATACTCTCTATGATTTTTAATTTTATTTCAGCCAGTTTAAGTGATTTTTCAGTCATTTCACGCTGATTAAATTTAATAATAATATAAATGTTTGATAACATTTGAAAATCTCATTTATCTTATAATATTTTTATATATCACTAAATATATATATAGTTTTATAACATAATAAAGGAATAACTATGGTGAATTTGAGATGCTTTTTACCAAGTACATCATTATTTCATAGCTCCCAGGTGAAAAACAACTTCAGCATTGCACGTATACTTGACATTCCTTATTGTAACAACAGTCTTAAATAGTGTCATACCGAGTTTTTAAATTATAGTCATAACAATAAGTAAGGTCAATTTCTTATTTATGGATTATAAAATGGTATATTAGTTTTGATTTCACCATAAAGAGATAATTTTGTATCATAAAACCAGTGATAATACCTTTCAAACAGATTCAATGTTGATAAATTTTCTACTTATTATGTCTGAATTAATACCCCATTTTCAGGATTTCAGAATATAAAAATAAAATTAGCTTCATTGAAAGAAATTATTTACAGTAATTACACCAATCAATTATCTCACAGTTATATAGCTACGTACAATTAATGCAAGTGTTCTTTATCTTAGTATTTTGGATTGCTAATTATTATTCCAAGATTTGGCGTGCTTTTATCACATCCATTATTAATTTATTCAGTTGTTTTAATACCCATACTATCACATCCATTTTACTGATTTGCGAGTAAAAATTGCACAAAGAAACATCATCAACGATAAAAATTAATTTTCTAAGCTTAACGTCTGGTTGAACACGTTCACATGATTGAGTCGAATATGTTAATATAATTACTGGGAATCATATGGTTGAGAAATTTAGAGACAAATGTCCTTGTATATTGGTTCTCATATACTAAACCACCTGGTATCTGGAACTTGTAGCTAATAAATACGAGGGACAATAAATATGCACTTGAGCTGTAATATAAGAACATCAATTAGCTGTAGTAATTGAAATCGGCGATAAATTCCATTAAAATAGCATTATGTTTAAAGCTTTTTGGATATTTTTTTAACTTTTAAAATAATAATTGCAAAATATGTACTTAAATATTTATAATGCTAAATATAATTTTCAATGACTGTAATTTCCTTAGTATTACGGTATTACTTTCTTATATTATTAAAATATTGATTATATGCTCCAAATAATCAACAGCCGAATTATGCCGAAATCAATAATTGTAAAAAAGAAACGAGATATAAATGATTTAAATTTACTTTGATAACTTAATACCATTTTCGAAAATTTCTTTGAGAGATAATCCTGTGATTAAACTTAAGTGAAAAATTTGTTTCCTACATAATCCCGTTATACAAGGCTGCATATTCAAGTAATCCCCGTTTCAAACTACAATAGGTGTATTCAAAAACTAAATGGGCTTAACATATCATTTCAGTTAAGTCACTTGATTGTGAAATTGATCACTTCGTTATAAATCTAAAAAAGCTACGTAATAGTCTAACAGTAAACTTAGTCTCATTTTAATAAAGTATATGACTTGTATAATATGAAACACATTGCAAGATATTTCTAAGAAAAATCCTAAAATATGTGAAACGCATAATAAACAGGTATGAAATCACCGGCCCAAAAGGTTAGTATTGATGTATATCATATCTCATTTAATATTATGGAATGATATAAGTCTGTATCATAGTACCCGTGAACATTGTTTAACGTTTGATATTTCACATTTCAGTTTTTACAACAATACTTGTTTGCAGTGGTATGTTTTAGCTCTACGTAAGGTCATTGAACATACAGGTGATCATGCAGTACTCTAAGAATACATAAGAGCCTGAAAGCTAAAACTCAAGTACAGAATTAATCTGAGTCCATCTAAGTAAAATACTAGTTGTTTATGAACTGAACATACTTTTTATTGGTGTTCGACTGTATCGTAAAAATCATCCGTAATACTTGAAAGTAACATAGATCAATCGCTTGCGTTTATAGCGGACAACACCTTACTTTCCCTGCATTGTACGTATATCCTAGAACCATGACGTTCTCTCAGAATAATGTTGTTCTTTTCCCTTAAATTCACTCGGGCTCAGTCACAACAAACATCGAGATATTTTATGCCAAAATAGTATATATTATAGGAAACCCTCCATTGAAATTGTGTTACATTGTTTAATAAGTTACAAACATTTTTAAAGGGACATATGTACATGTTTTTGGAAAAACATTAAAAATGTATTTCCTTACAAAAGTAGGACTGTTTGGAGGGTGTAATAATATATGATAAGCACACTATGTAATGATGGACTTAGTATTAGTACATTTCATTTCTAGGTTAAGAAAGACAATTTGTTAGTGACAGTTTTATTTTAAAGACAATAACATAAATTCATTTCAAGTTTATATTTGACAAAACAAGTATATCTTATTTAAGAGCCAAATTAATTTTGTTGTATAAACTTAATTACTTTTTCAACGGTCTTTAGGAAATGTAACTTCAAATAATTACTAAGCTTTTGACCTACTTAATTATTGCACAATTATAACATTATACTAACTCATGTAAAACTAGTTCGTGGTCCCCAAATGATCATTGGTAATGATGCAATAAAATTGCTTTAATACATAATTATCTTTATACATTTCGGTTTTTTTTTTATTCTATCAAATTATAATTAATAATGAGAATTACTTGTATGTAGCATAATTTCTGTAATATGCTAATGCAGCGATAAACCATTATCATTTCTCTATTTTTATGTTGTTACTACTTTGGGTTTAAAAAAAAAATATTTACAAATTAAACCTGAAGAATGCAGCAATTTACTTGACAAATCCATTCAGCATTGCTAAAATAAAATAATCATTGTTGTATATCATTATTGCACTTGATGGTTTATTATTAAAAAGTCTGCAATGTTTGTACCCCTTGAGTTTCGTTAATAACGTATATATGAATTTAACACTTCTCCCCGGTAAAGTCTAAATAAATTTAATGAGTTCAATTAAATATTTTTATTTAATTTAAATAATATAAAAATGAAACATTAATTAAACTATCAATACAGGGTGAGTCTCTAGTGACACCATTAAATTTACCTGTTTGTTGTACTCACAAAAAGGAACAAAAAAGTTCATATTAACCCGTGTCCGCTTCTCAACCGTTTGGCTGTAAGGTATATGACGCTCATATTGTATGTTTTTAAAATTACTTGACATTAACTCACTGATTGAGCTACAAAAACAAAACAAAAACACCTACCAGATTCTTATTAATACCATTGAAAAGATCGTTAAATTTTCTATAAGTGTCAATTATTTTGCAAGCAAACGTAAATAAAAACTAGATTTCCTAGAGGAAGTTTATTAAACAAATATGCAACATGTATTTTTCTCCAGTTGTTCAAGACGCCATATCAGCACATAAATGTAGTCTAATTTAATGTAAAGTTAAGTAAAAAACTTTTCTCACTAATAAGCTTGAATTTGATGTATAATTTAATTGGATTGAATATCATGAATCCAAAAATAACACCTAAAATATTTCATAAAACATGGTTTATTCGGTTGCACTTAATTACCAAACTCAACCTGTGCCTGTTTTTTTGTTTTGTATGTAACTTCCATAATCAGCTGATTGGACTATTATTTGAAATCCACTGTTACACTTTTATTATTATTCTATACCTGAAATCAGCTGTTGTAAATATTACCCCATTTTGAACAATAGTTTCTCATATTAGTCTCTGAAAACACAAATCATCTTCTTTGGACAGTTTGAAAATATTTATTTTTACTTTCATTTTTATACTTAAGCATAATTAGTTTAAAATTAGTGAGTGTATTAGCATTTGTTCTATTGTGGCATTGCGTCAAACGTTTGTTGTGAACTATGAATCCGTTTACTAATGTAGAATATGCTGATATACATTTTGTGTACGGTTTGTGTTCTGGCAATGCAGCTGAAAGTCGTAGAGAATACATTCGTCGATTTCCAGAGAGAAGAATTCCTGATGTAAGAACATTTCTAAGGGTTCATAACTGTCTGCGTGAAACTGGTAGATTTCCTGTCAATGACCGTTCCGTTGGTAACATCATACAAGATGTTGGGTTTGAGGAAGCTGTACTTGCCCAAGTGGAAAGAGATCCAAGAACAAGTACAAGAAGAATTGCTACTGAATGTGGAGTAAGCCAATCGTTTGTGTCGAGACTCTTGCGTAAAAATGAAATACACCCATATCACTTTACTCGTGTCCAGACAATTGAACCAAGAGACCCTCCTCTGAGACGTCAATTTTGTCAATGGGTTTTACAGCACGATAATGCAGATTTTCTTAAAACAATCTTGTGGACAGACGAATCTACATTTACACGAGACGGTGTTTTTAATTACCACAATGAACACTTATATGACACTGAAAATCCACATCTTTGTCGTGAATCACGGAGCCAAACTAGGTTTAAGGTAAACGTGTGGGTTGGACTTATAGGGGACAAGCTAATAGGTCCCTACCTTGATCTCCCTACATCATTAACTGGAGTTCAATACCATCAGTTTCTAAATAACATCCTACCAGACCTTCTCGAAGACTTGCCATTGGAATTGCGTCGGTGTATTATTTACCAGGCAGATGGAGCACCACCACACTTCAACATCAACGTACGTGAACATATTAACAACAATTTCTATGTGTGGATTGGGAGAGGCGGAACTGTTGCTTGGCCACCACGGTCCCCTGACCTCAACCCTATTGATTACTAAGTCTGGGGTTCTTTGAAGCAATAAGTGTACAGGAGTCCAGTACAAACAGCCGAAGAATTGAGACATCGAATCGTGAGGGCTGCTAGACGGCTTAGAAATGAAATCAATCTAAAGGCAAGTGTAAGGGAGTTGAGGAACCGAGTCCATACCTGCATAAGGGAAAATGGTGGACATATTGAACACTTATTAAATTAGTTTTTGTTATAATAAAGTATGATTATCTAAATGTTACAGTTATTATGTTTTTTATTTCGTAAAGACTGACAATTTGTTTTTTAGGTACAACCGAATAAACCATGTTTTATGAAATATTTTAGGTGTTATTTTAGGTTTCATGATATTCAACCCAATTAAATTATGCATCTATTTCAAGCTTTTTAGTGAGAAAAGTTTTTTACTTAACTTTACATTAAATTAGACTACAATTATGTGCTGATATGGCGTCTTGAACAACTGGAGAAAAATACATGTTGCATATTTGTTTAATAAACTTCATCTAGGAAATCTAGTTTTTATTTACGTTTGCTTGCAAAATAATTGACACTTATAGAAAATTTAACGATCTTTTCAATGATATTAATAAGAATCTGGTAGGTGTTTTTGTTTTGTTTTTGTAGCTCAATCAGTGAGTTAATGTCAAGTAATTTTAAAAACATACAATATGAGCGTCATATACCTTACAGCCAAACTGTTGAGAATCGGACACGGGTTAATATGAACTTTTTTGTTCCTTTTTGTGAGTACAACAAACAGGTAAATTTAATGGTGTCAGTAGAGACTCACCCTGTATACTAACAATTAGGAAATATTCAAAAAATGTATCACTATTAACGTCACTATGCTTTGCTATAAAGAATTCTTGTGATATGACAATACGAAGAGAAAACGGATATATTTTGACAAACCTTTTCAGTTACCAAAATAAAATATAGCAAGATTGAGGTAAAAATAAATGTAAACTGAAAAGCTAAAGTCTCTTGACAACTGGGATTAAAATACAATATTGTAAATGGGCTGTTTAGGCTAACATTGGCTTACAATCCGCATTCAGACAAATCTGGGCAGCATCAATTGAGTAATCCAGCAAACATCAGGCTGAGGTAAAAATGACTTTTCAAATGTTGATCCCTTATGACTGTGATATTGTAGTATGTCATTAATTAATATAGGAATTATATTTTACAATTGTATTAATAAAATGTTTTATTGACATATTATATGTCATATTAAACATTTTAAACAATAATATAGAAAATGTAAATCCTAATTTTTAAGCTGTCATATTCTGAGTAAGTCACTGTATTTTAAGTTTAAAGTAATAGAAAGCCTATAAATATAATATAATTAAATGCAATGACGCAGAATAACATGCAATTCTTTGAGTGACATAAATTACGTTATTATTATTTTATAACATACTAATAAGGAAATAAATTAAACTATGACAAGCCATGTGATAACACATGAATAAAATAAAGTATAACAATACAATTTTGTCACGAATTATTTGTTAGCACATCGTTAAATTCTGTTTACATGGAATACCAGGCTAACCTAATATCACGATTCCCTATCATTTTTTCTTATGCAATTTTTCTAATAAATAACTTTTCTAAAAGCAATTCACCTAATAAAAATATTTCTAAGACTGAGTTTCTAATTTCAATATTGCTAACCCAATTAAATAGTCAAAATTCCGAATTGTTTCTCATTGTATTTTTATTATTACACGATAAAATGATCCAAACTTGATTAGTCAAGATTTATGGTGTGAGCAAGAAGGGTTAAATACTCTACAGTCCGATTTTCCTCCTTATGAAGATTATATTCCGAAACAATGGACAATATCCTCGTATTCGCAGTTTTCCACTTTTTTTTGGCCAGCTTTAACTTTCCGACCCAACGCCAGCTCCGTAATTATAGTTTCATAATCGGCCTGTTCTTTTTTCAACTCATTCAGGAATGTGTAGACGTCTGGATGATTTTTGCCAACCACCAAATTGAATCGGTTTTGCCATCCCTCACTACAGTTATTTGTACGCTGCGAACCACTGACTGTACTATTATATTGATTCCATAATGAAATCGGGTAACGAGGAGATACAGCTCTCCGACGTCCACGCGCAGGTATCCCAACAACGTAATTCTTTTCAAAGTAGTCAATTAAGGGCAACAATGTTTCGTCAACTTCATCTCTCACGAGTTCAAATGCTTTGCGCACATCATCCGGGGGAACAAATGCCAAAGCCAAAATCATGTGAGCACCCAACTTTATGCCTCGGTTCTGAGGGTCATTATAAAGAGCTTGCAATCCCTCACTCTGAACATGACGGTAGAGGGTTTGTCCAAGATGGAAAAAACAAGCCGAAAGGGGGACTCCATTGAACGTCAAATTACACGCATTCAAGATAGCCACTTCGAAATCCGTCATGATTCTCTGTGGTCTGCAGTGTCGAATGCGAAGCGGAATTCGAAATTGTTTCAAGCACGTATTGTTTAGGGAGATGGTTATAACTCAGCTTGATATAATGATTTTTTTATAATTTCAATTAACATCATATTAATCTACAAGTAACTGTGAATATAGTGTACAACATGGACTCTACAGTACAAATACAAACAAGTCTAGCTGTTTGTGGCTACCAAGTCTTAGTATGAACCTGTCTACCCACCCGCCCACCCATACACGTACAGAGGTATTGACCACTCTCCCACACATATAAGTACTGTGGTATTGACAAACCCAACCACCCATACACGTACAGAGGTATTGACACACCCGCCCACCCATACACGTACAGAGGTATTGACCCACCCGCCCACCCATACACGTACAGTGGTAATGGCCCTCCCGCCCACCCATATACGTACAGTGGTAATGGTACGTATATACCACTGTACGTTTATGGGCGGGCGGGCGGGTCAATACCACTGTACGTGTATGGGCGGGCGGGCGAGTCAATACCACTATACATGTATGGGTGGGTGGGTCAATACCACTGTACGTGTATGGGTGGGTGGGTGGGTCAATACCACTGTAGTGTATGAGTGGGCGGGTGGGTCAGTACCACTGTACGTGTATGGGCTGGCGGGTGGGTCCATACCACTGTAGTGTATGAGTGGGCGGGTGGGTCAATATCTTGCTTAAACAACGTTTTCTTGGCTTCTAGAGGTCGTAAAATTAATTATTTTGTCACTTATAATCTTAGGAAACGTATAGTTACGATACATAATGTTTAGATGTGTAAGTAAAAGAAGAATCTCATTATTACCTCACCCGCCCACCCATACACGTACAGTGATACTTACCTACCCACCCACCCATTCACGTACAGTTGTATTACCCACCCGCCCACCCATACACGTCCAATGGTATTGACCCACCCGCCCACCCATACACGTCCAGTGGTATTGACCCACCCGCCCACCCATACACGTGCAGTGGTTATGACCCACCCACCCACCCATACACGTCCAATGGTATTGGAGGGTGTAAAACAGTGATAAATAATTATCAGACTCTATGGTATAACGGATTGTATCAACATTCAGATCACTTAACCCACCCACCCACCCATACACGTAATGTGGTATTGACCCACCCACCCATACACATACTGTGGTGTTGACCCACCCACCCACCCATACACGTACTGTGGTATTGACCCACCTGCCCACCCATACACGTACGGTGGTATTGACCCACCCGCCCTCCTATACAGGTACGGTGGTATTGACCCACTCGCCCTCCCATACAGGTACGGTGGTATTGACCCACCCGCCCACCCATACAGGTACGGTGGTATTGACCCACCCGCCCTCCCATACAGGTACGGTGGTATTGACCCACCCGCCCACCCATCCACGTACGGTGGTATCGTACAGTACCACTGTATTGATACATGCACAGTGGTACTGACCCACCCGCCCACCCATACACGTACAGTGGTTACACGGCCCTCCCATACACGTACAGTCGTATTGTCCCACTTGCCCACCCATACACGTACTGAGGTAGTAACCCACCCGCCCACCCATACACTTACTATGGTAGTAACCCACCCGCCCACCCATACACGTACTGTGGTAGTAACCCACCCGCCCACCCATACAGGTACTGTGGCAGTACCTACCCCAGTGGGAATACAAGGAATACAACATACAACTGACACGAACTCCCTTATATACAATATATGCTGTGCACCGTTATATTATTCATGCTCGTATAGGAAAGCAGTTAGCAAGTACAAAAGTGGTTCCCTTTGATGACTCCCACACAACAATAACACACTCCACCCCTTCAGTTAACATCACAGAATAAGCTTCAATGAAAATATCCATAACAAACTATATATACAATATACCGTGGTATTGACCCACCCACCCACCCATACACGTAGAGTGGTATTGGTACACAATTTAGGTGCGATTTAATTAAACATAGAGATTCAACGTCACAAAAACAATGATACATGAATGTATGCACCTTCCCGCCCACCCATACACGTGTAGTAGTACTGACCCACCCGCCCACCCATACACGTACAGTGGTACTGACCCACCCGCCCACCCATACACGTACAGTGGTACTGACCCACCCGCCCACCCATACACGTACAGTGTTATTGACCAACCCACCCATACACGTACAGTAGTACTGACCCACCCATACACGTACAGTAGTACTGACCTATCCGCCCACCCATACACGTACAGTGGTACTGACCCACCCACCCACCCATACACGCACAGTGGTACTGACCCACCCACCCACCCATATACGTACAGTAGTACTGACCCACCCGCCCACCCATATAGGTACATTAGTACTGACCCACCCGCCCACCCATATACGTACAGTAGTACTGACCCACCCGCCCGCCCATACACGTACAGTAGTATTGGGCGGGCGGGTCGTTACCATACACAGTTATTTTACCACTGTAGGTGTATGGGTGGTCGGGTGGGTCATTAGCACTGTACGTGTATGGGTGGGTCATTAGCACTGTACGTGTACGGGTGGGATATTAGCACTGTTCGTGTATGGGTGGGTGGGTGGGTCAATAGCCCCACACACTGTTGGATGACTCTCTAATTCTAAATTTTCTGATGATTCATTCCAGAATTATAAGGAAAAAAGTATAGAGAAGTGTGTCCATACAACTTTAACAATAACTTGCGAATCCAT